>BMAO01001575.1:0-282298 GCA_019973975.1 Trichonephila clavata | reverse complement strand
ATGTGTCATCCTCGTCACTTGATCGATATTCAAAATTATGAGGTATGTCACCAGCAGCACTCGTGCTGCTTTATAGTGCAAAATTAATATACACACTCAAAACCGATTCTAGGAATTAAACTTTATAAAATAACCTACCTTAAAATCCGGCCTATAACACAAACCCCTATTTCCAAGCTGAAATTTTTAAATTTTAGGTATATTTCGTCATATAACGCACACCCCCTTTTTTACGAAGAAACCTAAAATATACTTGAGCAATACTCTTATGTTTTGAAGTCATTTATTCGAGGTATTATCCTAGGCTTTAGAAAAAATAGTGTTTCTAGATCTACAGCTCTAAGATAAGGAATGTCATTTCTTTTAAATAAACAGTATTTCGATATATGTAGAAGAGTCTAATTTTTTTTTCTAATGTCATCATTTTTTAATTTTTATTTTTAAAGCTCTCATTTTTAAAACCGGCGTATACCCCGCACCCGTAAATTTCGATCATTTTTTTTGTGTTTAAAGTGCGCGCTATACGCTGGATTTTACGGTATACTTAATTGTATCCTTATTTTAATAAATTGATTTGTTTATATAAAATTTATAAGCTTACACTGTATATTAAAGCTTAAAATATATAAGTTTATGTTGCTTTGTGGTTTATAGTTAAACATATAAAATCATTGGAAACAATTTGATCAAAAATTAGCAAACTTACTGTTAATTTAAGCTAGCAGTTATATTAAATTGATGATTTTCCATGATAAACTCATCTCTAATGACTCGACGTAAATGCTTAGTGAGGCTGATGAATTCAAGCTTAATTCATCTGATTATAATTCAAAATTACAAGGACCGTCTAGAATACCCTATAATCCAACTCTAACAAGATGTTAATCAATCAAACTTAACCAGCACAGAGTTAAGCCTGACAATCAGTAAACTATTTAATCAATTATATATACAGCTGATTTTCTGAAACTGTTCAAAATAATTACCGTTTTCTTATATTTTTGACACATTTGATTTAATTATTCGAAAAATATTCGATGGGGAATTACCTTAAACCATAAATGTAATATAAATCATTGCACCATATTTGGGAATTTTGGGTATAGAAACAAATTAAATATTCAAATAAGGATCTTAGTGGGAGCCAATTTTTCAATTCCTACTATTAGTTCACTCTCTCCCTATATATATATATATATATATATATATATCGTTCAAATTTTCAATCGTAATTAAAATACTTTCTATTCATCCATTAAAGTTCAAAAACATTTTTTTGAACTTGTAGTGGATGACACTTGTTAATATATTTTTTTAAATATTAATTTATTAATTAAATAAAAAAATGAATCAATGATAAAAAAACAAATAATAGCCCAGCATATATAGAAATGAAAATCATTCGTTGTTTCTGTGGCGCAATGGATAGCGCGTTGGACTTCTAATCCATAGGTTGTGGGTTCGAATACCACCTGGGATGGCCTAATTTCTGAGAATGTGATTTCTTTTTTTAATATACTATTTTATTAAAATAATTAAATTGTAAGAAACAAAAAATAAATAGTCCAACACCATATATAGAAAGGAAAATGGAAAAGTGCAAAGAAAATCCCTTTCTATTTTGTCACTTAATATTGTGATTCTGTCATATGTATGTGCATATTTATATTAATTGTACGTATTTAATAAATAACTAAAATAAAATTTTTCTTTGTTTACCTAAGTATGAATTGACTTAATTTTTTTACATTACTTGTTAACTGTCTACTTCATATAAGGGTTAAGATGTGGAAAATCTTTACTTCATCATTGACCCATTATCTAGAATAATATGGTTGCTAAAGTGAAATAATGCAAGGGCAAAAAGTCTTCGTGTGACACGAAAAAGTTTAAAGTACTTTGTTATCCTCTTCAGTTGACCAATGGCCACGGCAACCTAGTGGACACGAAATCATAGGGGAATTGTCGAGTCGCAGGTTCGAGATCTGATTCTTCTAAGAAACCCCTAGGAAAGGAGCTCATGCACGTTAAATCTGTCGTGGCTCAGTCCTCACGTTCGTATGGAAAATAGAGCGGGGTACTGACTTAGATGTCATTTCTGTCACTTGGCCAAGGTTCAAAATTACGAGGTCCGTCGCCAATAGCCTCGTTTTGCTTTTAGTGTGACTTTAATAAACCAGTTGAGCAAGTTAATACTAAATAGACGGTTGCCAACATTTCTTGGAAATCTTGAAAGGAAAGTAAACTCTTTTAGTGGTTGGCGGATCGAAGATTTGAGGCTCATTTCTATGGATGACCATCATATAGAATTACAGCAGTTGTCAGTAAAACTCGAGTGTCTCATAGCTCTAACTTATTGTAGTGTGGAAGTCAGAAAAGGGAGCATCTGCTTAGAAACGTTATCTTCATGTTTTATTTGTCTGAAATAGCGAAATCTGTGTGTCAGTTATATAGTTCTAGAGCAGGGGTCGGCAACCTTTTAGTTGTGGCATGTCTAGCCAATCTACCAATATGATTTAGCGTGCGACACATTTGGACAATATTGAAACAATGCGATTCCCGTAATAATGAATGCAAAATTATAGAGTAGGCATTAATAATTTCAATTTACAGTTTTATTATACATAAATTTTGCATTATTTAAAGATATTTCTTGGTTATATTTTGTGCTGCTTATTTTTATGCTATTTCTTCAACAAAAATAAAAAATAAATTTGTTCATATGTTATGTATTTTTAAACATATTTATTAAAATAAGAAATAGACAACGCAAAATGTAAGTATTTCCCTTCATTAAAGTTAAACAAAAATTGTAATTGAACCTAGTGCTTGTGCACCACTCTACTTTCATATTGCAAAATCAAGGGTATAATTTGGGACTTTCAATTTGTCAAAATTCTGAGCATTCAGTTGTTAAACAATTTCTTTGCGGACTTGAAATATTTTTTATGCAAGGAATTTTTTTTTACTTATAGATATGTAGAACAAAAAGAGGAAAGCAGAGTACATGCAATTTTCTCTCTTCAAAACATTTAAATCGCTCCGGCAAAAATATTCAATAATTTACAAAATAGTTGCAAATTTATCTTTTAGATTTATTCGCAATTCCGTAAATGTCCGTAATTCTGAAGATGTTATTCAAATAAGGTTCATTTCAAATTTATCAGAGTAGTGCAGGTGCCACTGAGAATCGCACCCCGTGCCACAGGGTGCCAACCCCTCATCTAGAGAGAAGTGGATTTTAAATAAACATATTCGTACAAAAATAACATTTAATTTCCTATTTTAAAATAAGCAAATTATCTGTTTATTTTGCAATATTTACTTTCTTAATTTTCGATTTTTTTTCTAATATGTGAATGCTATTCAAATGGTAACTGAAGTTAAATGGTTTCCGAGATACGATTTTACTATCACTAGTCCTTTCGTTACTTTAGATCAAAGTTAATTCAAATTAATCATAATAAATTATTTATAAGGCTATCTATTCGATTCTAACCACTTAAGTGAAATGAGAGTATGCATCTCCCTTCATTATCTATTACATACGGAGGAATATTCTGTATACATCTTAGCTAGTTATAGCTGTTGATGCAGGGGCTCACAATAGATTTCCTGGTGTGACGTTTCGGAAAATTGATGGGTAGTGTGAGAGTGTTAAGAAGTTAAATAATTTATTACGTCCATAGCTATTAATTACAATATGTACATTTGGTTACAAGTTATTCAAACTATTGATAATTTCTATTCTACAGAATGTTATTTGTTGCATTGCCTACTTCACATTTCTTTCCAGTGTTTCAAAACGGACTGGTTTTCCGATCTCCCGGTGTGGGGCGTTGATTTCTTACACCTTGAATTACAATCGGGGTTCCGGCTCGCAGGTGTAGAATCCAACCGTTGGATTTCTCACGGCTATCAGTGGTCGGCATGGTGTCAGATGAAAAGACCCCGCAATATTTCAGGGGTGCACATGTGAATATAAATGGCCTAATGCTACCCACAAAAGGAAGTTGCTCTTGCAGCTGCGATGGTGGGAAAACGTTACAGAGTGGCTTATCCATTATAATAATTGATGTGCAGCCTTTTTAACACCCTTTTATGAGCTTCATTTGTATGTAACAGAATCTTTGAACCAATTTTTGTGGCCGGGTAGCGAAGTGGTCTAGGCATCGGATCATGACTAGCGTGTCATGAGTTCGATCCCAGTACCAGTGAAGACCTGCCATGTAGGGGAGCGATGCATGTTAAATCTGTCGAGAGCTCAAATGTCCTCCCGTTGGTGTGGTGTGGTAGTTAGGAGAGGGAGGTGCCAGCTCAGGTGTCGTCCGCGTCACTTGACCATGGTTCAAAATTACGCGGACCGTCGCCAAAAGCCCTCGTGTAGCTGAACAGTGCGACGTTAATACTCACTCACTCAAACTCAATTTTTACCCACTTTAAAAGGTCAGATTAATTCGAAATTTTGCTCACTTGTCCAAGACCGATGATAATACAATAATTTAAAAATTTTGTTCCATTGTCCTGATCAGGATTAACGATTTCCCTTTTTCAGAATCCATTCCGCATCTGGCGACCAATTTCAGATCCCTTTTCCGGATTTGGCAACTAAAAGATTGTTACAACTTAGTTCGATTAACTATAAAAGGGTGTTTTCTTAAGCTATAATTTATTATTTGATTTAAATGCTGGTATTTAACTTTTATCCTGAAGTTAACATGTATATTTATCATACGAGGTATATGCTATGTTACAATTTTGAAGAACATGATAAAAAAATTGACTTTAGAGATAATGTTAGCAATTTGGATGTTTTGACTAGAAACATAGTGACATAAAAATTTTATTCGAATAATTTTCTTATCAATAATCTCTTTTCAACCAATCTTTTTGAAAGTGTAGAGAATTTTCATTTCTATTAGTAAAGTATGAATCTCCTTTTAAAAGCCGCAATAAATTTCCACGACATTTTAAATAGCCGAAACTATTTGCAAGTACAAGCTTATCGCATTTCTGAAAAGACTCCGGATCGCCATTCAATAAGAATAAAACTATTTATCTTGGAAATAACTCTTGCCCCTAAACATTTGATAAAAGTCCAAGATATCGAAAGTGATGGAGTCTATATTTTTTCGCCTACGGATAATGGGCTTCATGGGGGAATAAATGACTTGATCACTCTGTTTTACTGTTTGCTCCAAGCTAAAATGATACCTTCAAATACAGAACCGCTTTTAGCGGAACTTTCATGAATTGTATTGATAGTTTTCTGACAAGGTGCATTAGAACTGCGTCTATTATAACGCCATTAGCGATTACATCATACTATTTTCAATTACTTATTTTTCTCGGAAAAGTGTGCGGAAAGTAAAGTTTAGTTTGCGCTTTCAAATCAGAAAGTTATCGTGGTCACTATTTATTAATGACGATGCCCTTAAAAGTAATTATCAGCTCTATTTAATGTTTCCTATTGAAAATTTCGATGTGTACAGGTAAAAACTTTACACATGGGAAACATGAGTGGGGTGTTGCATCTTAAATATCACAGTGTGATTGTATTTCACTAAAATTAAGTAGCCATACTCTGGGTAATCATCTTTTGACGACAATTTAAGGCTGTTTTCTCCATATGTATGACAGTGTGAACTTAACGCGGAGCATATTTTCGAACAGAAAAAATGCCTCAATTTTTATAAAAATTTGTGACATTCTAACTCATGCATTTTTTTTATAATATAGAGTTTTTAAAATTTTAAAATATGTTTCATAAATAATCCGTTTTTTTATAGCATGTAAAGGGATAGCTCATTTAGCACTACGGTATAGGAGAAAAAATGCGAAACGCATTTTATAAAAGAAAAAAAATGTATCACCATGTAGTTTGATAAAATAAGAGATTCTCTACAGGATAGTGAAGCCATAATGTAGTATTAATGTTTGAGTACTTTTATATCTGAAAAAAATATTCCGAATTTGGGTCCTATTCTTTAACATTAGCCGAAGGCAGCCTTAAGAATCTTCAGCAGATGTTTAAATCTTTACAACCAGCAAAGTTAATTTGCTAAAAATGATAAGGTGGAAAAAAAAATCACATTTTATCAAATTTTCTGTCTAATATCATTCTTTGATCTACAATATTTATGAGTCAATCTGAATCACTATTAATGACCGTGGTAGCCTAGTGGTTATGAACTCGTAGGGTCAGTGTCACGAGGTCGAGGCCTGTTGCCACCGAAAACTGGTTATGTAGAGGGGACCAATGCCCATTAAATCTGTCGAGGTTCAATGTCCACCCGTTGGTGTGGCTTGATACTTATGAGAAGGAGTTCCAGATCGGGTGTCGTCCTCGTTTCGTCACTTGTCCGAGGTTCATTGCCAATAGCCCTCGTATTTTCTTAATCTCATTATATAAGACTCTATAATATACATTAATATAATTCTTCTCACTAAATCACTTAGTTTTTGACAAATGAAATTTAAAAAAAAGCTAGAAAGGTTAAGTGATAGTTTATCAAAATGATATTAGTAATTAACCGAGGAGAGAGAGAGAGAGAGAGGAGTTAAGAAAAATATTAGAATAAAGGAAATTAAAATGCAAGGAGAGAATCGTAGAATAACAAGTTTATTTCTAGTGACGTAAACACAGGAAAATCATATGTAGAGTTCATCACTAGGGCTTAAAATTATATAATCTTTAGCCAATAATCTTGTAGCATATAATCGACTTCTATGACATTAATTCAATCTCTGAATCTCTTCAATACCCAATGGAGTTGAATATATCGTCATTTTTGTCTCTTAATTCTTTGAAAAATAAATTTTAGAGGTGGAAATTGATTTATTTTTGAGAATTGATTAATTTATTTCTGAAATATGCATATGGGAAGAACATTGTAGAAGTACAATTTATGTATTTGTTAATAAAGAGGTTAATAAAACTCGCTATTTAGAAAACATAAATTGAAAACTGGAATGTACATAAAATGTTAATTCCAGTTTTCAATATCAATTCAACTCGATTAATATAAGCTGTTATAAAAATTAAATTTAGTATAATGAGTAAATAAATTTAAAAGGGATTGATAGTATCAATTGTTCTTAAAGTAAAACTTCTCATAATGTATCACAAAGTTTTAATACGAAATTATAGCGCTTTTAAGTATTATCGCAACCTCTCTGTTGGCAACATTATATGAAACAAAGAACGGATTTGCCAATTCAGCGCATACCACACATGCGAAATTGGGGTTGCCAACTTGGCGAGTTATTTTGTACGTTGGCGATTGTTGCGATGATACGTATGTACCGAATTTATTTAAATTCGAATTATATATTATAATGATAAAGACAATTGGATAATCTTAAGTGGCTTGAACGATTATTTGAAAAAGAAGTAAAGTATTTTCTACGGAAATAGTTTCTTTAGAAATTAAACGACGTTATACACATTTGCTACTTTTGAAGTTGCCGTAAAAGACCCTATAGCCGATAAATCATTGATCAGCGTTCGTTTTCCTTTCAATTTTATTTAGAACTTGCTCTAACAAAAGCATTGTAGACATAAAAAGAACACCCAGAAAACTGCAGTCGCATGAATTTCGAGAACAGTTTTGGCAGTTAGAAGCTGAATTCTATGAAACTGAATTTTTTCCTTTAAAAGCTTTTTCAGACGGAAAAATTCTATTTATAGGAGATGGGGAATGAAGAGATATTTCACTTAAATCGTATTTATCACCCTTTTTTGTGGTCTTTATTCCATCAAATGGCTTTGGAAATGTATTTCGCTTAACTTTTCTATGGCTGTCTGCTATTGAAAGAAAAATGTAAGATGTATGGAAGAGAATTCATAATCGAAACTCGTTTTGAATATATAAAAAGGATACAGAAATATTAACTTATAGTAGGAAACTGAATTTGATAAATTAGGTTTTAAAGTAACAATAAATAAAATTGTCTTATATTCTAATTATGTATGTCCGTCTCGTAGACATTAAATAGACTCGTCTCATTGCGTATTTCAAATTGTGTGATATTCAGCTTATTACATTTTGAGACTAGCATTCAGACATTTGACATAACCTCTGAATCCCGGATGTAACATTGTTTGGTTCTGTTTGGAAATGGTATTTCAGTCAGAATAATTCGTATCATTAAAGCAAATGGTCTTTTCTTTTTCTTTTTTTGCTTTAAAACTTAAACAAAACTTTGATTGTATTTGCATTACTGAATATTTCAGATTTTTTTAAATAATTTTCTCGGCAGATTTGCCATCAGCTTTTTTGTGTTATATTTTTATGAATAGAATATTTACTGCATGCTCATCCAATCAAGTTAAAAATTTTGCAAAACTCTAAGAAAATGTATTTTAATCCACTTTGTTCAACAGACTATTCTTGAATTAGATGAATCTGAACAGTCTTCATTCGGTTCATTTGTTCATCTTTTTAATATGTGCATGAAACATAGAGATTAAGATTATCTTAAAAATTCGTTTATTTCAAGAGCAATACTTTCAGAGTATTTCCCCTGAATTTCGCTGTTTTTAATACCTTCAAAACTATGTGATGGTATTGGGCATTCTATCGCGGAAGCGTTTCTAAATTTTAATGTTTTTAACTTAAAATAACATTTTAAAACATCCAGTTATTATTAAAAGCATTTATTACATTTCTAGGGTAAGTTTCATTTCTACTTATTAATCAAATAATAGAGGATTAATGTGTACTTTTGGGTATGTCGCTATCTTAATCCTTAAAAGATAAATAATGGTATTTAATTTAGAATTTTGACTGAATATTTAGTCTTATTTACCAACCAAAAATATTTTTAAATGCAGTTCTGAGGAAATAAACTTACATTTATTTTAAATCGATTATTTATATAAAATGTCGCTTTTGCGTGAAAAATCTTGATAGTTTGATAAATTCACAAAATGAGTAATTTACTTAAAGCGATAAAATGAATTGATTTCGACTCTCTGGTGAGAATTTCTTTTTTGGTGATGAGCCGTTTTCTATTTTAATAATTAAATACAAAAGCTTTCAGAGTAATAAAAAAATGAGAAACTAGCGTGATTTAGAATATATTTTCGAGATGGTATTTCTCTGAAAATGAGTGGCTGCAGTAACCTAGTAGTTATGGTAACAAACTCTTGGCCGGAGTGTCGTGGGTTTGAGAGAGAGAGAGAATCCTGGTGAAACTGAAGATCTATCATCTAGAGCAGGCCAATGCACACTAAGCCTGTCGATGCTCAATGTCCTCCGTTGGAGAGGTTTGACAGCTCAAGTGTCGTCTTCGTCACTTGACCAAGGTTCAAAATTAGGATGTTCTTCATCAATAGCCCTGGTGTTGCTTTATAGTACGACGTTAAGGGACGGCCACGGTAGCCAAGTGGTCAAGGCATCGGATCATGGCTAGCAAGTCATGAGATTGATCCCAGTACCACTGAAGAACCGCCGTGTAGGGGAGCGATGCACGTTAAATTTCTCGAGAGCTCAAACGTCCTCCCGTTGGTGTGGTGTGGTAGCGGGGAGCCAGCTCGGGTGTCGTCCGTGTCACTTAATCATGGTTCAAAATTGTGAGGTCCGTCGCCCAAAGCCCTCATGTAGCTGAACAGTGCGACGTTAATATTCACTCACTCACGGGACATTAAGGTAACTCTCATTCACTGATAGACGTTGCAAGTACGAAGGCTACTTTGCTTTGAATTTTTCCTTCTAAATCCTCATAATATGGGACCGGGTGAGTTTAGAATATAAGCTATCAACTCTAGTGTTATTATCGTCTCTCGAATAGGCCTCCAAATCACGAACTTCATTGGTATGAGTCTGTTGCGTAAGTTTAATATTCTGATTATAAAACAAAATTTATATCACAATCACTAAATTTTGAAGTGTTATTATAAATAACTTATGTAGAAAACGAAATGAAAAGTAATTTGTTTTCATGTCTTTGGTGGATAATTTGTGATTTTGTAAAAAACAGAATTTTAATCGCAATAAAATAAGAATTGAGTACGAGGTGTTAACAATAAAATAAATGGAATTGAGTACGAGTGTTTTACAACTTAAATTTCGCATTTATTACAGTTTTGGGGAATCACATATCTTGGCCACTTTAATCTAAGCTACAACCTTGCTTTTCGAACAATAGCAGTCATAATAAGATTCATAATTTATATGATAGTAACGAACTTTAAAAAAGACTTATGCAGAAAAAGATAGCCAACATTTTTATTTTAAAATGTACACTTATATAGAAGTGGAATTAGATGTGCAAAAAGCTAACTTCCACAGCTTCGTGTGTGTTTTGTGTGTGTGTAAGAAAACACATTTCCCTGGTCGCGACCAGTCGCTGCGGTAGCCTAGTGGTTATGGTCACGAACTCGTAGCGGGCTTGCTTTATAGTGCGATGTAAATATAACTCACTCAATCCCTCCAGGATGACCACGGGTACAAACAAGGCTAGGATATCGTTTTCCAGCACTTTTGGTCCCAAGAAGAAACACCATTGTATATCTGCTCGTTGTAGATCATTTTGTCGCATCAAGAATGAGAATCCCCGCTACTGCGGTGTGAAGACGTCTTTACAATGCAGGTCTTTATGCAAGATGACTAGTTGTGTGTGTCCCCTAAATATTTTGCCAAATATCTAGGCCAACATCGCAAAAAATCCGCTTGGAAAGGAAGTTTATTTACATTTACGTAACATGAGTACTTGTCACTTTGATTACTATTATACTAGAGACTGCACAATGGACTCTACTCACGCGATCTCATAATTTTAACCACGAACAAATGTTATGTCATCTGATCATGATCGTGTGTTGAGCATATACGTCTGGTCAAACTTTCGTACGACGCCTTACGAGGAATTAGAAGCCCAGGTAAACATAGCGTATAGATGAACAAATGATTTGTTTTTACATATTAGATTGGTTTTAAATTGTTTATTTTTCTTATCCATTTTTAAACACTTACAAAACAATTTTAAATTAAATTTTAACTTTAATATTTTAAAAACAATCGTTTTTTTTTTTTTTTTTTTTTTTTTTTTTTTTTTTTTTGCAAACGTTTGATTTAATAAAGTACTCTAAAGAAGTTTGGTTTTTATTCTTTTGGCGTAATATAGACATTTCCATGCATTTGAGACATAAAACTACACAAATAATTAAACAGAGTGAACCGAATAAAAATCATTGGATTCATCTCCATAATTTGTTACCATAGTTTTTAGCCATAAATTTGTTTTTCTTTGTAAGGAGAGCAAATGTTGAATTTCCTGCTTCCCGTTTAAAGAGTTCCTTTATAATTTTCTTTTCAAGATTGTAACGATCTATTCGCGAACCTTCTACTAATCCTCTTGGGGTAAAATTCTTTTTAACTGTATGTTCTATTGAAAATTTTCTCCCTAAGCAGAAGACGAATTATTCAAATGAGTTGTCTATTTAAGCGTTGACATAAAGGTACGCGATGTTTGTCGACGGATAGTCGCTGGATGGTCGATTTTTGATAATGGGAAAATAAGTGATAAAATTGTGCTTAACCGGACCGAAGGTCGTACAATTAAGATGGTTACGGAGGGAATTCTAGCGTAGAAGTCCAGTGAGCTCCAAGAGTAAGTCTATTAGTACTACTTGTATGTTAAGTAGCCTTAAGCTGTGCGTTACTTTCAGCTGAAAGTAACTTTTTTAAAAAAATTGCTTTATCTACAAATTTACATACAAGTTTAAGGGTTCGAAAATATTGTAAAAGCGCTCAAGTAATGTAACTATATTAATGATCCATTAATATAACCATGTGTTAAATTTCGTTTTATTACATATCTCTTCAAAACGGCTGTCTCGTAACAACCTCTGACATAGAATACTAAAAATTAGTAGTAATCAAAGTTCTCTCATAACGGATCATTAGATCTTGAAGAAATCTAAAAAAAAACTACACATGATTTTTTTTTTACAGTCTTTTTTTACACGATTTCGGAACAACAGGGGTTCACCGATATACTTTTTTACACGAAATTTTATCTGGGTCGAATCCCTCCCCCACCCCAAATTTTTTTAAAATTCTAATTTTGACAGTGTATTCAGAAGACGAGTGGACTTAAGCCCACACACATTTAAAAGTGACTCGGTCTACATCATAGCTTGTTTACTTTGTGTATTCTGGGGTTACAGGAAATATCCGCATTTTATAATCACTTTAATTTCCTGTACTTCAACTTGAACACAGCATTGCACTCTTCAGTATAATAGTATTTTGTGGTAAAGTATTCAGTTCACGTAGGATGCAATAAATAATTTTAATAAAGTTTTAAAAGGTGATGTTCAAATAAAAGTTTTTTTAATTTGAAGGAGAAATTTCCGGTATAATTTGTGTTGAAAAAATCGTTTACTATTTAAAAGGTAATGTTGATCCAGTTCGTAATAAACGTGCACGCTTGTTATCAAGTAGAAATGAATAATTGTTACTTAGTAGTTTTATTCATAGTTTAAATTTAAATTTTTTATATGTTGTATGTACTTATAGACTGAATTTTCGATGTACATAAATTTAAATTTTTTTGTAATGAAAATGATTTTTTTATGAATATGTAACATGGGTTTCATTCTTTATTTGCATGATTTTTTGGGAAAATATTTAGGTTTTTCATCTTGCACAATTTTTTAAAGCTGTGGAACATATCCCCAAATTTACCATATGTCGCATGTATTTTTTCTAAGGAACGTATCTAGCGTGTAAAGAAATAGATGGGTGTATATTCCACACAGATTTGTATACTCATTGGAATTAATCCTGGATCATCGCCAGTAATTTTCTGTGCAACTTTGATGCGAGAAAAATCCAATCACATTTTAAATCAATCCGAGAAAAATGTTAGAGTTCAATCTTAGCTATTAAAAACGATTGAGTGATTTATGTCTCAGTAAATTAGTTTGCCATTTTAACTGACCGTATCTTTGTCATGACCTGCGTGGGAGATGTTTTGCTTTTCTTCTCATATGCATGCAAATATGGCCCAGTTTTTCAGAGTCCTGCAGTCCCTATCTCCCTTTCTCTCCTCCTCTCTGTTGCCACGTGCCGTTCTCCCGTTCCTATCCCCCTTTCCTTTTTATTTTTTTTCCAGTACTGACCCTGGACAGTCGCCAATAACGTGGCCAATCGTAGTGTAATTCGAGTGCGAAGAAAATTCCATCTTTTGCCAAAGGTTACGAGTTGTTTTACTGGGTTGCCCTTGATTATTTTAAAATGTTTGTTAGAACCGAAAGTTTTACCCAGCCATAAATATAATTTGCTCTTATTGTTCCTTTAAAAACAAGATGATGGAATCGCACTAACTTTCTTTTTTATTGTAGGTTTTTTTTTAAAAAAAACTGGATAAATTATACTAAGCGAAGAAAATTAAATTTGTTTCTATTTTTTTCATATGCGAGTGTAAGTTATTTATTCATTCTTTTGAATTTCGCTGCTAGTGTCTTTCGAATTTCTACATAAAACTAAACCAAAATTTACATTTTTAAAATTCAAGTAACTGTTCTTTTTTAAAAAATGTGAAATCTCATTTAAAGATTAATTTTATCTAGTAATCCCAGATTTCTTCAATTCTGTAACGGTATAAAAATAATTACGAGATGAGGTTATTTAATATTTTAAATTTCAGAATTAAAAGATTCAATTTTGAGGAGGCTTCGCTCACACAAAAATAGGCATAAGAATGATGTGATCAATAATGCCCTGAAATTAATTAAATTACGTCATTGCGGTTTTATATTTAGCTTTATTAATTTTAGATAAGATCTTCCTGTTTATATGTATATAAGTATAAATGCATAATTGATTACTAACCATTACGTCAGCTATTTTACGTCATTACTATGACGTCAAATATTTTTAAGATTTGCAGGATGCATTTTAAAACGAATCCAAATTAATTTAATTGCTTTTGCTTTTATTTCGAATCTATAATTCTTACGTATAATACACATCTCTATTTATATCTATGTTGAAATAGTTTGAATATTTTTCGGAAGATGTTTACTAATTTATAAAATTAAAGGCATCAAACCTTTAATGGGTTCAGTATTTTAGGAATAGTGTCCTCAGAAGTATGTGCAATGGTAAATAAGAAGTATACTGGTATTTAAAAGAATTTGAACTTTTTTTTATATTTTCAATGCAGTGAAACATTAAACAATCGAATGAAAAGAAATCGCCGATGTTTAAACGAAACGAAAAAAAATTATATGGAGCTGAAATCCCGTTTTTACGCTTTTGAACTTAAAAAATAGTTCATTTAAATATTTAAAGAGAATTTTTTTTACAGTATTTTCCCTTTGTATTTTATAAGTAAAAAAAATTAAGTCCTTTAAAGCAGAGATTCCCAACCCCCAGGCCGTGGACCAATTCATGGGTCAAATAGTACCGGGCCGCACAAGAAACGTTAAATTATTTCCATTTTATTTACTGTGGTGTATTTCTCTTGGACTTGTTCAATTTTGTATGGAAATTATTTTATATAATACTTTTTAAATCACTTTATATTCATTTTTTGGTGCGACTGTAATTTATTCTGAAAGCTTGTTTGAATACAATTTAAATTATTAAATCAAAGTAATCTAAAATATAAACAATAAGCAATAAAGTTATATAAAAGAAAATGCACAGTACCAAAAAATGTACGAGATAAGAGACTAACAGCAAGATAGATAAAAATAGTACTGAACGCAATTGAAGAGAAAAAAAATATAAAACACACACATATAGAAAATAATGTAAAATACTGAAAATTAGAACTTCAAAAACAGAACACGAAAATGAGAATAAAAAGTAACACTTATTAAGAGTTCAAAAAATGTACAACAATTTATATTTAGAAACATTAAACATATTAAAATATCAAACTCATCATAAAACGTTAAAAATTTATAAAAATTATATAGCAAGTATGTTTCTATATAATTACATCCTAAATTTATTCCGAAGTAAACATTTTTTTTCTTACGCTTCTCCATTATATAGCAAACTGAATAGTGCTTAAAATATCAACGCTGTCAATCATATTGATGATTTTATTGAAAAAAACACAACGCGCAAGAAAGATCTAGTCCTGATAAGTTCGAAATATCAAAAATATTACTTGGATAAGATGACGATAAATTCTGCTTAAAGCTCATGAATCTAGTTTACCCCTTAAGAAATTTCGAATTTATTTTTGTAATAAGGGTTCCAAACACACACACACACACACATATAAGATAAGCAGTATACAAGATTCCTGCAGATAACACCAAAATTGAGAGCCTTCAAGACCAAGCTCATTAGTAAATCCTCTAGTCCCAAATGTTTTATACGCTTTACAGACCAAGCCATCAATATGTGGTTAAAATTAAGCTTAGTGTTAAATGTAACACCAAGATTGCTTGGTAATTTAAGTACATTGTTGCGTTAATAAACTGTCTCAAAATGTACTCAATTTAATCTTTTAATTATAGCTATTAATGCAACAATTATTAAATTTCATATATTAGATTGTGTTAATTCAGCTTTAACATTGCTTGCCCTTGGTGAAATACAGCCCTTAAACAATGTGTAGTTATTAGATGCAGCTAAAAATTGCTAATTATAACAAATTTATTTGTATTTTTACAGAGTCTGTTTATAAAAATAATATATTTAAATAAGTAAAAATATGTATAATTGTGAAGAATTATAAATCAGGCTGCTAGAAAAAATTACTGTTGGGAAACAAGTTCGTAATTCACAGGGCAACGTAAATTCAGATAAAATCAACTTTTGATTACACTTCTGGGGGGGAGGGGATGACATTTTTCTACTTTTCAATATACAGGATTATCAGGAATGAATGACCCGATTACAAAATTTAATAACTCCCAGATTAATAAACAGAAAAGGATAATTAAGATGTCACATTGTAAAGATATACTATAAAAAATTTTTCGTACATAATGTTTCGTGACGTAAAGTAAAATTTTTTTTCCCTCAAGTGTTTATTGTGATTTCCTTTAGTCACCCTTATGATATCATTGCGAGCCTGTTCACTCCACACTTTTGCCTTTACACAGGCATCCAGTTTCCTGGAACTATTAATACAATCTTCTAATACTCTAGGATGTTGGTGCATTTCTATGATGCTTTCTCTGAAATTCACTCTGAACCGCGATTACTGACAGACTTTGGGGCCATGGTAGCCTAGTGGTCAAAAAAATGGACTCGTGACTGACTTTTCATGAGCTCGAGCCCAGTACCACTAAAGACCCGCTGTATAGGGAAGCGACGCACGTTAGATCTGTCGAGAGCTCAAACACCCCCGCCCCCCGGTTGGTGTGGTAGTTAGGAGAGGGGGTGCCAACTCAGGTATCGTCCTCGTCATTTGACCTTTGTTCAAAATTACGAGGTCCGTCAGCAAAAGCTCTCATGTAGGGGAACAGTGCGACTTTAATATTCACCTACTCACAGGCAGACTTTTTGCAAAGGAGAGCACACAAAATGACGTAGTCTCACACTACAACGCCATTTCCACTTTTGTTCACAAAACATCTTAATTACATCATTACTGTCACCTATTGGATAAAAACAATGTTACAATCTCAAAATTTCATATTGTATCCTCACATTGACATATTAAGGATCCTTTTCTGTTCATTCATATCGGAATTATTAAATTTTGTAATCGAGTCATTTATTCCTGATAACCCTGTATATATCACGAAGTAACAAAATCTATGCACTAAAATCCTCTAGAAAACTTTCCGTTTCAAATACTCCCCGTAGATGTTAACAGTACTTAGAAATATACTAAAATCTTCCCAAATGTTTGAAGTGGTAAGGAGGTTTTGAGAATGGGTTGCTAGCATAGTTTTCGTTCTCTTCACTTGACTTGCTCATAACTACAAGGCCTGTCGCAAGTACAGCTTGTCAGATTCACCCTCTAAACTGAAGAGTTAGTTCTTTGTGTCAAATAGTGTTTTTTGAAGTAGTTAAAATTATCACAATAAACACACGCCATTTTATCTTCCACAGAAGTAAAGAAAATTTAAACTCTTCTACGCTTTTCATATAAACTTAAGGAAATGCCAGGTCATTGTTCATTATGTCATTAGAAACGTGGCTCTTCAGTATTTTTTTAACAATACAGTCCAAGTCATTTAGTGTAGAATGCTGGTCCAAATGAGCAACAGTCGTAATTTGTCCAGAATCGCACAAAAAATAATCACTTGAATTAGTCAAATTAAAACGAATTCCCTTTCTACATTTTATGTTCTATTTTCTTCGTTTAATTTTCTGTTCTTACAGTTTGGTATGATGGGTAAAAAAATATTAACTATCTTAAAGTGTATACTCGCTAGAAATATAGTAACTATTTTAGCAACGCCACAGAACAAGTATATCAATAACAACTGTGACAACTAGAATGGTACAAGTTTGACAAATGATAAGTAACAACTGTCTTTTTTTACGAGCATTAATAGTAAGAAAATAATTTCTGTGTAGAGATTAGGTAACATATGTCCAGTAGCTTTGCCATTTTGCACAAAGTGGTATTTTTATCATTTGAAATACAAACTTGGTATTGGCCACCAGTAACCATTGAAATTTGCATTTATACCGTTCTTTATTTAATTTTATATATTTTCAAATTGTTACTATCCAAATAAATGAATATGGATTAATACAATTTCTAAGTCCGGAGAAAACCAAACAAATCATACATATGGAGGCCGCACTTTGTTTAGCTATATTTCGCGTATACCATCCTAAATTCTATTTTCCTCACCTGATTCGCGTAGTAAATCACGTAAGATTACTATCTTCTTGGATGAAGTAAAGTCATTGGTTCAAATCCCGATTCCCTCAACCATCTCTCTCTCTCAGTCGTGCAGAAATAACGAGCAAACTCTACTCATTAAAAGGAATTGATCAAATAAAAATGTTGGAATTTGAGGTTCTAGTTCATATGTTCTCTTGTTTGATGTACAAAATTAAAGAATTTAACGTCAATATATTTTCATGCAATTCTTACAACTATCCAAACTATTTTTTGTTGTAGTTCATCAGTATGAGGTCCACTGTTTGTAGAGTAGCACTAGAAAGAAATCAATGAAAACAAAAAAATCTCAAATTTACTACTTAAAAAAAAAATAACTCGATGAAAAAAAATTTTTTTCTTTATTTTTTTTAAAGCTATAGTCATTTTTAGATATCGTTTTACCAAAGTGTTATTTTCGTTACAAATGCTGTTACATATATAAATCTTAAATAGTATTTTGAAGTACAATAAGTTAATTTTTTATTATAAACATTATCAATAATAATTATATAAATGGGTGACAGTTACATTCAGAAATAATGATGTAGCTTATTTTATGTAAAATTGAAGGCCGAGTTTCGTCTTTATTTTTTATTAGTTACATGAACGTTTAAATAAAATTGTTGAAACTAATTTTTCAAATTATCATTAAATTCACAAAAATTCAAAAATTAGATTAATTTTAATGGATGAGATTGATCTGAATTTCTCAAAACTTTTGCAGAAATTTTGTTCTCTTGGCAATTGCTTAGGATAGAAACATCAAATATATTATCTTAATGTGAACTATTGAATAAAAAGTTTATTAAATTTTGTGGCTATTTTACATTTTTTCATCAATTCAATTTAGAAAAGTTTACTAAGCTTAAAATATTAGATTTTTCGCAGTTCGTACTATCAACTACATTCAAAAAGTTATAATAATTATTGCAAGTTTGTTATACAAAATTATTCAAATTAACCTAAAGGGATTATTTGAGGCGTGTGTATTGTGGCATCACCCCGTTGAAATGCGGTTCTATTAAGAACCTATGTGTGAGACAAAGGGTCTGCTGAGTGGTAAATTCAATTAGGTATCTATGGTCTTTAATGGTATGGTAGTTTAGAGAATGAATACCCAATCAGATGTCACTCAAGCAACTCGATTGTGGTTTAATGTTACGAGTGAATTGCCAATAGTTTATTCTGTTGCTCTAATGATCAACTGTTTCCTCACTATATATTTTAATGTTTTCAGAGTTTAATACATTATGATCAATACATTTTGCGTGCATATGTATTTATATATTAGTATTTAAGGTACCCAACTATACGTTTGGAACCGTGGTTTTGTAAAGGCGTACAAACGAATACTTTTTAAATATTTAGTGTCACTTAGATTAGAATATACGTATAAAACTATTTTAAGTATATTATCACAGTAAAAAATTTAAATGCAATAATTTTGGCAAAAAAGGATTTAGAATTACTTATCTTCAAATAATTATCATTTTATGAAAAATGCTTCTATAATAATAATATTTTGCTTATATCAGTGCTTCTCAAAATTTCAATATTTGCGACGAAATTATCAATTATAATTTTCATCGCCTCCCCTCTTACACAATTACAATGTATTGAATTCAAGAAAATAAAACTTCGACACATAAAAGCTACAATGCGACTTTAACATCTTAAGTGCCACCGACGTATATAAATATCTCTCAGCTAGCCCCGGACGTATATATACGTCTTTCTGAAGTACGTTCTTTAATGTGCACTGCTATCTATAAAATTATTGCGAAGGCTTTGGAATGCAATAAAAAGACCTTGACAGAGTTTTCAGAGGATTTATTTCAGAGGATTTTTGCTTGTGGCCGCGGTAGCCAAGTGGTCTAGGCATCGGATCGTGGCTATCATGTCATGAGTTCGATCCCAATACCACTGAAGACCCGCTGTGTAGGGGAGCGATACACGTAAAATCTGTCGAGAGCTCAAATGTCCTCCCGTTGGTGTGGTGTGGTAGTTAGGAGAGGGGGTGCCAGCTCAGGTGTCGTCCGCGTCACTTGACCATGGTTCAAAATTACGCGGACCGTCCCCAAAAGCCCTCGTGTAGCTGAACAGTGGGACGTTAATATTCACTCACTCACTCACAGAGGATTTGCTTATTTATTCCTTTTCTCCTCCCCCCCCTCCCATACATCACATACGTACACCTACGGGGAAAACGGTGGCATTAAGGAGCGAATCACGTTTCTTTTAATTATAAACCGTACAAATTATCAAGATAAGTATTAATTTTTGTAAATAACTTTATATATATTACGATCCCATGGGGTCAATGATAATTATTAAGCTTGCTCTTAACTTGTATTTTACAATTGATTTAGCAATACTATTTATAATTGATTTAGCAATAAGTACTGATAAGCAATACTAAGTACTGAGTAAGTATCAGTAATGCCAGTACTGTGATACATTTATAAGCGTATTAAATATCAGGGTAAATGTGTATTTATTTCTAATTGTCGGAATGTATTTTGTTTGCTTACTTCCAGCAAATTAATAATTATTTTTAAATGTTTTGTTTTCAACTTTTCAATATGCTCGCGCCCCCCTCGTAGAGTTATCACGCCCCCTAGGGTAGTGCACCCAAAAGTTTGAGAAAAGCAGGCTTATATATAGCTCTGAACTAAGATTTTTAAGAAATTCACATTATTGTCAGACCTACTACTAACTGAAAAAATTATGTTTTTTTTATTAAAATGTCTCTATAATGATGTATTAAAATGGGGATAAATCCCCTTCAAGAGATATATTTCAAAAATCCTAGTTCAGTCTTTGTACAGAAGTCTGAACTATATATAGGCAAAATATTATTATAGAAACATTTTCTATAAAAGGATGTTTTGAAAATAACTAATTCTATGTTCATTTTTTGCCAAAGTATTGCATTTAAATAACTTTTGATTGTAATAATATTCTTAAAACAATCTTGTATGTGTATTCTAATCTAAGTAGCACTAAATATTTAAAAAAATATTCGATTGTACTCTTTTGCAAAATCACGGTTTCGAATGTAGCCGGATACCTTAACACTTAATTTTATTTAAAATCTTTTCAAAAATATTATTAGTATATTTTAAGTCTCGTCAGAAAGAAATAAGATATATATAAAATCCCTAATGGATTTATCTGTAAATGATTAAAATCTCATAAAAGCTTATAATTGAAGAAGTACAAAACAGCGCTTGTTTAAATTAAAGGAAAAGTGTTTTTAAGAAAAATATAATATTAATTCGAACTCTCTAAGCCTGTATTCGCCATTAATTACAGCATACTTTTACAACACCTACTTCCACAAATTTACCGCAAGAGAGAATGTTTCTTAAAAGCTTAATTTCTAATTCCATCTTATTTGCTCTTGGCATGAATTCGAATTTCAAACCCCGATTGGAGAAAGAATTTCCTTTTAATTAATTTGTTTACTGATTCAACTGAAGTGTTTACCTACATTTTCCATTAGTGCTTTTAAAATTTAAGGAATTCTTTTTACTCTCAAGTATTGGATCAAATTAGAAATTGATACTGTGAAAGAAAAATGTTTTCAAAACTAATTAAATTCTATTAAAGATTGCGTACATTTTAAATTCTACTTTTTCCCCCCGTATCAAACTAAATTCGAAGGCTCAGACATTTTAGATACTTATAAGCATTTCTACGTAAATTGAATTCGTATGAATTCTAAGAAATATGTCCTTGATGTGTACAATACCACAAGACAGGCTTGGAAATGAGCCAAGTAGCAAGTGAAATAAGATGACCAAATAGTGAAATAAGTACCAGAGGAGAGTAGGAGTATAAAGAAACATTGGGGCTATGGGCAGTGAATCTCGTAATTGTGAACTTTGGTCAAGTGACAGGGAGCTGACACCTTCTCTAAACTACCACATCACGCCAATGGGAGGTGGCTGTGGTAGCCTAGTGGTCATGGTAACAGACTCGTGGCTGGGGGGCATGTCATGAGTTTAAGCCCAGTACCACTGAAGACCCGCCGTGTAGGAAAGCGATGCATGTTAAATCTGTCGAGAGCTCAAACGTCCTCCCGTTGGTATGGTGTGCTAGCTCAGGTATCGTCCTCGTCACTTGAACATGGTTCAAAATTACGAGGTGCGTCACCAAAAGCCCTCGTGTAGCTAACTGAACAGTGCGATGTTAATATTCCCTCAATCATGCCAACGGGAGGCATTTGATCCTCGACAGATTTAAAGTGCATCACCCTCTCTACGTGTTGTTTCTTTAGTGGCATCAGGACTCGAGCCCGTGACCCAGCAATGTCTACCAAGAGTTCGTGACAATAACCACTGAGCTACAGCGGCCTCAAGGATAAGCGGGAGGAGCCTTTGGTAGATGATCAAGATTAACGTGATTCAATCAATATTTTTTTACAATAATTAAATAAAATTCTATACCAAGTAAAATTTTTCATTCTTTCAAAAACTAAGAACGGTTGGAAGTATTCTTTTGTGTATGGGTGGCTCATTGAAAGAGCCATTGAGTCAAGATATCATAATTAAACTTCCAAGCTTTGTGAAAAAATGCCCAGACTAATAATACTGAAGGTGTTTTATTGTAAAACTTCATGTTTACATTGATAACAACAATTTTCGTATAACTTAATTTTGATTACGTAAGTTATTTCAGCACTCTTTTTTTTTCATTTTATCAAGCTTTTTAAGCATGTTACAAATACAGAATGCATTTCTTTCACTTCTGTTGCATGTTAAAGCGCATCTTATCTATTCAAAAGTGCTCCCGAACCTATAAATACAAATAAACGCTATTGGAAGTCACTTTGAAAAGTGTTTTACGAGATGGAAAAGAGATTTCTTGAGAACTCAGAAAAGATTTGAACCCAAGGTACTCGAATGATCTTTCCTCTTTCCCGTGAGGCTCTGTCAAACCGAGGAATCATAATCGCTAACTCGTGGCAGGCGTTGCTCCTGTCAAGTTGTGGGTTGAAATTCCAATGCCGCTAGTGCTGATCTGTCGCTATTCAAAATCCTCCATTTGACACGATGGGGAAGCTTGAAGTGTGTGGCGCCAGTTTAAGAATCGTCCTCGTCCTTTGAATGTGATTCAAGCTTTTGAGGTCCGTTGCCAATAGCCCTCGTTTTGCTGCGAAGTTGGATGTTTATAAACACTATCCCATGAGGTTTATTAACTTCGGTAAACAGGTGACACGTGCTTACTGGAAATTTAGTGATAATTTCCTATTTTCACCCTTCTTTCTTTAAACAATATTTTAGCTTTTCTTAATTATGGGTTAGATCATAGAACATACATTTTTGTAAAAATTAAATGATGCATTATTATTTAGTTATATTTAAATTAAATAGTGTTTGATGTGGTCAAATATGGATCTCCTTTTACCACTAAAATCATACATAATTCGTAAATTCATCGGTGTAGACTTAAATTTCAGAAATTCTAAGTTAGAAATGTTTTTTTAAGAATAATAATTTTTTTCATAGTTTCTTAAAAATCTTATTCTAATTTTTTTTTAAAAAAAATTGGCAGGAAATATTTTAATACTTTTAAGTTAGAATGTGGGATGTAATATATATATATATGTATATATAAAATCTTTATTCTTATAACTTTTGAAAAGGAAAAGACCGATTGCGTTTTATAACGCTACATAATACTTGTTAATCTTATAAATAGATGCTTAATTTTAGATTTTTTAAAATAATTATTAGTGTTTTATTTTTTTAAAAAAATATGTATTAAACGTTTTTGTGTAACCAAATTCTAATAAAATCACTCTTGAGTTTTAAGTTTTTTCTCAGAGAAATTTGCTTTTCTCCATGAAATGTTTTTTTTTTTTGGCACCAGAAAATTCCCTTTCACTTGAAAATTTAATTGAAGTTTTTTATAGCTAGCTTTAGTTGACTTGCCATTATTTAAAGGCATATTTTTAATTTTAAAAATAACTGCGTATAGAAAAATTCCTACATTTATAAATAATCCACTAATAAAAGAAAAACTATAAATTTGATTAATTTTGCACAGCTTGAATTCATTTTTAAATTATTTATTTTAATTTCGCTGAATTGGATCGTTTGTTTTCTAATGCGTAAATTGTAACAAAATTTTGAAATGTGCTCCTAAAATTATGCTCAAAATAATAAGCGCAATTAAAATCAACTCTCACATGGAGGTAAAATATTATACAAAATAATCAGTTAAATTTGTAAGATAAATTGAAATGTTCGAAATTATCACATTAAGAAAAGTTAATTAACTTCGCCACATGAACTTGAAACTTCACTAATTAGTTTCAGTTATATTAATCAATTTTATATTGATTAATTAGGCTACTAAAATTTCGTGAATCAAAGCACTTATCTTCTCTGCTTAATTTACTTTATGCATTGATTATTCAATTACATTTGCTAAATCTGAATTACTAAACTTTGTTAATGGTCTCTTTTGTTACAGTTGTGTAAAGAAATTATTTAAATAAAGGTTACGACTTTAAATTACTAACTATTTCATACGCTCAAAAGTAAAGATTAAATATAGCATATAAAACTGCTACTTTATTTCAATATATTACTTATTACACGATTAAGACTTAAGTGATTTTATATGAGAAACTATGTATATTCTGCTATTATCAGAGAGAGGCGTGGGGGAATGTGTGTTAGATTTCTCGGTGTAACAAAATTTGGTAGCATTTATTTAAAACTATTTATTAGACAGTGTAAGCGGCAATCGGAGTGCAAACATCTTTGATTAAATAATTTAATGACATTTAAGTATTACAATGGCATGCATTAAAGTGCATTTCATTTAGAGCTATACTAAAGAAAAGTACGCAAGCTACCACATATGGTATTACAATAATAAATGGGAACATTGGCCCTACACGCGCTGTTAGTGGTCCTATAGCAAACCTTTGACTAACGGTTTCCTAAACAGTCCTCTAGCGGTCACTGTTTACGTATTGGTTTGTTGCAAGAGTATATATTTTTAACACCCTTTTTTAAGCTTCACTTGTATTAACAGAACCTTTGAACTCATTTGTTACCCACTTCAAAAGATCATATTAATTCGAAACTTTGCTCACTAATCCAGGACCAATGACAATTCAATAATTTAATAATTTTGTCGTGTTGTACCGAGCAAAATCGTGCTGTCACCTTCATGGGGCTCAAAGCTTAGATTAACGACAGGCGTAAAATTCTAGCCCTTAGCCGCGATGAATTTCGTGGACCTTGATCTGATGTTACTGTTGATCAGGTGTCATAAACAACACAATAACTTTGTTCCTTTGTCCTAATCAGGATCAACGATTTCCCATTTTCAGATCCCATCCCGCATCTGGCGACTAATTTAAGATCTCATTTCCGGATTTGGTGATCAAAAGATTAAGTTCCATTAACTATAAAAGGGTGTTTTTTAGTTTTTCTAAACTATAATTTATTTGCCTCTAATCTTTTTCATATTGTTTTATTTTATTCTTATTATTTATTCTATACATTTCTTGAGATTTCGAATTTTTATCTGTGTTCAATACATTATCAAAATTTGGTCCTTGAGTTACTATCCAATGTATAATCCAATTTTTATAAGTTTCAATTTCTCAGAGCTAATTTTTTATGTTCTGCTTGCATCGAGTTGGATTTCAGCAATACCAAATGTATAAGGCCTTTCGATTTTTTTTTCTGTAAAAAGTCAGAAGTTCTGGAATTCATTATATGTCCATTACAAAATAACTGGAGAGATTTATACATTCCATTAAAACATTACTAAAGGAATGATTCAGATACTTATAGCGGTTGTTGAATTGCTGTGGATATAAGTTTCTTAGTTGGTATTGTTTCAATACAGTAATGGGTTCAGATTTCTGAGTACGCTGAAAAAATGTCGTATAATGAGGTTCAAGAAAGTTAAACCTGTAGAGCCGGGGTGGGCATTACGTCGATCGCGATCGACCGGCAAGACATTTTGAGGAGACCACCTAAAAATTTTACCGGTTAGTAATTATATAAAGAAAATTCAAGATTGGCTGACAGTAAGCAGACTGAGCCTTCTACTGACTATAACAACAAAAACAAACTTTAGATAAAAAAGTTTTATTTTTTAAATATATTTTGAATTGTTTCATAATAAGTTTATCATTTGATACAATTATATTTGGGGCTATTATTATTAAGTTTGTATCTTGAGTTTTGTTTTAAACGCGCTTTTGTTTTTTTTATTTTAGTTCTTTAGGTAAGTTTTTTTATACATTTTCCGTACTTATTATTAAGTTATAATAACCTTTTCCTCACCTCACTACACTTACGACATTGGGCAGTAGTGTACACAAGAATTTTTGAAGGGAAGGGGTTGAGGGTTGAAGGTCTACCACTCTCGTATCATACCCCAATACGCAGCCAAACATATTTTTTTGATTTTGTCGATTGTCGGGAACAAAAAACAGCCAAAAATAAATTACTGACGAAAAAATTAACATTAATAAATAAAATTACTAATATTGAACACTTAATTACAGTTTACATGTTATGTACATGGAGCTGTAATGAATAGGAAAAACATGAAGGGTTATGAGGAAGGGTCCGCACCCGTGGACCCCCCCCCCCCTTATGTGCGCCACTGACACTGGGTGGACCGCGACTCTTTGGAAAAATTAGAAGTAGCCCGCACTCTGGAAAAGTCTGCCCACCCCTGCTGTAGAGGCTCAAAGTCCTCACATTGATATGGTTCTGAAGTTTTTTCAATTCGATTGCTTACACTTAACCGTGATTAAAAATCCGAGGTTCAATCCCGCTAAGATAGATGTTAACTTTCAGAGAGGAAGCAAATTAAGTCATTTTAGATCGGTTATAAAAAGTCTTAGATAATATTATACTTTCCCCCAAATCAATATAATCATTCTTTAGAAGGGATTTTTTAAAATTATTTGTTTTCCCATGAGTATATATTTTTTTATATTTCCGTAAAAGCGAATGTTTCAGTAATTATTAGTATAATTTTATCTTAGGCATCATCAAAAGGCTTTAGCATTGTCAACAAATTTCTGTTCATTAATCTTTGGTTAAACTGATGGAATTTTACTATAGATAACCAAATATATATATTTGTACAAATTGACAATCATTCTAAAAGAATTTAAACTATTAAAAATTTAAAGATAGTGAAATAAAATCTTCAACAAACAAACCTTGAAACTCGGTAATTTTCAAGATTTGCTAACAATAAAAATTTTTGAAACGTTTTCTTCAATAGAAAATTATTGGTGCAATAGTAAGTTTTAATGAATTTATAAGAGATGGCTAAAAAGCGTTAAATCGTGTCTAGTCATAACGCCTTGGCATGAAGGGAGTTAGTTATGTTATCATCAGACTTTAGTTTTTAGCATGTTTTTATTTTTTTTATCGAAGTGGTAAGCAACATTGTTTTTTTTTTTTTGAGCTTTTAACTTGTTGGCTATTGGGACAATGAAACGCAATTTTTAGGTAACTTTGCTTTTCTGCTTCCATGAAGAAAAAAATTCTTTGAAGGTTCAAAAGTGGTGATTCTGACACGAAGGGTAAGAAACGTGAAGAAAGGTCAGAAACGATTGAAGATACAGAAAAGAATGCATTAAATGAAGATTCGAGTCAAATGCAAGAATTTGATGAATCTTTGCAATTTTGTTTCACCACAAAGCTTGGGAATAGTCCAAAAACAAAGGAACTTAGTGAAATACGAATTAAAACAGAGACGTAATAAGACTTTTCACGTGCGAACATCTGCTTCAAAGGCACAAAGGGAGAGTATTTTTGCATCGCAATTATAAATGATGATGAAAAGTGAATTTATTATTACATTCCAAAGTTTATAAATCATGGGGATACGTCAACTGCGAAGCCATATATTCATAAATCAAAGCTTATGCTCTGTATTTGGGGAAACCAGCTGTGTGTATAGTATATTATGAGTTGTTGGAAAGAAATAAAAGCATCACGGTTGGTCTCTATAGACAACTATTGCGTTTGAACCGAGCATTAAACAAGAAACACCCTTAATATAAGAAAAGTCGCCACAAAGTGGTTTTGCAGCATTATAATACTCAACCGCATGTTGCTATGTCCTTCAAAAGCTACTAGGAAACACTACAATGGGATATCCTACTCCACTCACTGTATTCTCCAGACATTGCTCCTTCAGACTACCGCTTGTTTCGATAGATGGCTCACTGCTTATGGGAGCAACACTTCCACTCTTTCGAGGAAGGAAAAAAAGAGCCACTTGTACTGCCTCTAAACCCAGAATAATAATTCATGTTTCTCTCCAGAAAGGTAAGCAATATAGATGAAAGGTAGTGAATAGAGATGGTCTATACTTTGAGTTAATAATTTATTTCTATTTTTGTAAAAAAACAGCCCCAATTTCCCGGAAAATCCTTTAAAACTTATTTGTACACCCAATACAAAAACCATTCTTTTCAAAAATACATTGTTCAGTCCGTGCTTTTCAAAGAAAATATTGTGGATGGAACTGTAAAATATATTATTTGATCGCAGTATTTGCATATAAAAATCCTTAAGGAAAACAAGCGAGGTCTCTGACGCGAATCTACGGAAAATGTTATTTGCAAAGACCCGTTTCAATCGGTTTCTAGAAAAAAAATTATTTTTCTAGCGACGAGTGAATATTCAATATTTTCTGTCTAGATGGAATATGATGCGGGAAAATCCTGTTGAGGTTTCCTGCAAAAATAATTTAAAATCAATCGTAAAACACGGGGCGCATTGGTTTGCGTTTGGGGAATTGAAAACACCAGCTGATGCTGGTAACGCAGTTTTTATTGATGTTATCAGAGCAATGAAAAAAGAGCATTTATTTCGAAGGAAGTCTGATATATAAGAAATAGCTGCAGAAACAAAATTAGAATTTGGTGGGCTTTGTATTTGCAATAAATCGTATCCTATTGCTATGAGTTTGCGACAAACAGTATGGAAAAATCTAAGATGTATTTTATTGTATTACGTTAGAGTGGAACAACAATTTGAGTTTATTGATTTGAGGCTGGTTTCTGTCGACGACCGTCTTATTGGAGCAGTTATGGGAATTTTAAACGTTAAATTCAAATGGATTTAAAAAATCTCACTTGGTGTGATTGTTGGAAGTTCCCGATCAGGTGTCATCTGTGTATCTTGGTTGTTTGAAATAACGGGATAAATCTTCAATAGCCATCATGTAGGCCTTAATGCTGCATTAATACACACCATTTCCCATTTTATGTGTGTATAGTTCTCTTACTTATCTTTGTAGTACCTTACTATTGCTATATTATTTTAGGTTATTGAAAATTATATAGCTTTAAAAAAGCTCAAAAACCTTTCATACATTAAAAATGTTAAGATTAAATTATTACAAGGTCCTCATATAAAATGGAATAAAGTTGGTTTCCACTATTTTACTTTTTTTCAAAACAAGCGTATCGGATGCTCATATTTCATCTTTTTGTACTTAATAACGATTAAAATAATTATATAAGGTATTTGTAATGCTAATTTTACAAACTTCGGCAAGGTTGAAAACGAAATTTACTTGTAATTCTCTAACCAAAACTTGTGAATTTGTAGGATTTTAAATGATGGATAAATATAAGTTCTGAATAACTCAATTGTATTTAAAATTATCAAAAGCAAAAGTTTAAAAAAAATTTCACTTATATATAGTATATTAAATTTCATTGTTTTTGAAGGTCAGAACAAACATTTATACTTAAGTTATTTCAAATATGTTTTTAAAAATAGGGCTACGCATGAATAAAAAACACTTGCTTATTCTCTCTATAAGAAAATGTTAATGAAAAATCGATCAGACATTTGATGTACAATCATGAAGGGAAAGGCTAAAAATTTTTTTAAGAAATAAATCATTTTATAGATCAGTGCTTCTCAAACTTTCAATATTTGGGACCAATTTTCAATTATAATATTTCATCGCGCCCCCCTCTTACAATAACAATGTAGTTTGAACGCTAAATCTACAATACGACTTTAATTATAAACCGATCAAGTTATCAAAAAATGTATTAAATTTTGCGTATGACAAGCCCATGGGAGTCGCTAGAAATTGCTAAACTTGTATTTAATTTAGTATTGATACATTTCTAAGTATGTTATATCGTCGTAAATATGTATTTAGTTTTGCTTCCTTTCAATAAATTATAATTATTTTAAATGTTTTATTTTCAACTTTTCGATATGCTCGCTCCCCCCACGTAGTTATTATACCCACCGAGAGGGGGTGCTCCTCACATTTTGAGAAACGCTGTTATAGATGCATAAGCTTTAAGGAAAAATTGTATGGGTTATAATTAAAAAGTAATTTTCCCATTAACGGGAGATAGTATCTTGCGGAGTCTTAATATTGCACATTTTGAAGTATTTTTTCGATTCCTCATAAACCAGTAAATTCTTCTCCTTTTAATATGAGTTTCTTACAAGTTCGTGCAGCAAAGTATAAAATTTATAATAAAAGAAAAAAATTTGCTATAGAATTATTTTATTTCTTAAATAGCATAAATTGTGAATACAAAAATAAAAACTAAATAGAGCTTTCTGTTACCCACAAGATAACTTTGAAAGACTAAAGGTAGATCCTATATTTTTTTTATATAAAATGAAAGCTTAAGACTACTTGTATTCCGTAAAAATCCAATTTTAATTTAAATTATATTTTAACATTTTTTAAATTAAAAAAATTTAACAAATTGAAAATCACTTTTTAAGTATTTATCTCATTACAAAATAAATTCAACTGATCCCATCCCAAAAATTGAGGCATACGGAATGCAGATCTACAAATACGTTATATATATAAAAAATATCGTAGCTCAGCAACAGATACTTTTTTTTAAATCTTATGGGAAATTTAAAAAATGAAAAATCAAGTTTAAAGATAAAATTAAAAAATTTTTTGAATTAGATAAATCTTTTTACACTTAAAATGTATCCATTTCATATATTGAGACTTCTTTTTTCATAAAGAGTTCCTGGATATTTTTTTTTCCTCATTCTCAGTGTCTTCGGAGACTTTTTTTGTGAGAGATATAGACAATTTTCACTCCCGTTATTCATGCCTGAAAATCAGAAATAGCAGAAAAATATTTATTTTAAAACCTGGAATTTTCATAATATCTAGGCGATTAGCTAGTCCATCAAATATCAATGTTGCTTCATTTTAGACCAATATCGATTGTTGTTTTGTAAGATGCTGATATTTTTGGTTAGTAATTTTAAGCTGTAAAATTGAGTTGTCAGCCTCATCACTTGATTGGGGTTTAAAAGTACGAGGTGAGTCTCCAACAGACATGTTGCTTCTAAGTGCGAGATACTGACGAAACAAATAAAAAATTCCAAACAGAACCTAACGAAAGATCTGTTTTTTACACACACACACATTTTCTCTTAGGGTCAAATATTTTTTGACGCTATTTTTTGTGCTGACAGCGTATTTATTGTCAGATTTCGACGAGGTTTGCTTTAAAACGTTCCTAACAATCTATATTAATTTCTTAAAATGTTTTTGAAAAATCCATTTTCAGAAGGGTCAAAGGTACTATGCTCCCTTAAATATTTCTATTCATTTCCTCCAACTGCACACTGAACTAACTCTTCTAACATATCTACGAGAGTACTTTTCAATGTACTTTTCAGCAATAGAGGAATTTATTAAAAAATATAATTATGTAATGTGTGGTCTAATCCTGATTTTAAAAAATCCCAATCAACGTTACTTAACTCGTTTCACTGATAATTTCTTCATACAATTATGGTCCTCAATAATATTATATTTGCTCCCTTTTTTTCTATTAAACTCATCAATCCTGTTACGTTACACTTCACAATAGCTTCGTAAACGTTCCATAACCTTCTGTGGATATCGAATCGATTATTTCATTGACAGGGAATCAATAACTGATTCCTACTTTTGCTGAGAAATCCATTATTCGTTTGCTACTGGGAAGAGGAGATTTCTGAAACGGTCATTTCGAACAGTCCTAATAACTGCACTTGCAATTTTAGTAGAATGCATCAATAAATGCTGAAGTTTTAAAGGGTTCTCGTTTGCAAAAGTTTAAATTCATGAGCATTGTACTTCAATTATACTTTTCTAACTTTTATTATTTTTTCCCTTTCAATATGGGTGCGACTTGTATTCGTGTATTCTGTAGTTTTACTTGAAATTCAAGCTCATGAAGCACATATTTTTCAAAACTGAATGGGAAAGGTGAGAATTCTAATCGAGTAGAACTCAGCAGCATAGGCATTTAATATACTAAGTAACATACTTCTAGCATTTAACGAATTATTTTTAAGCGACAAGTACATCGTTCGTAAGGAAGCTCACTATATATTTTCCCCACGCAAGTTATAACAAGTTTGCCATCTTGTATAAATGAATTCCAAACAAAGTGACGAAATTTCCTTATTTCGTCTTCCTTCCTTAAATTATTCACACAAAAACTACACCAACTAATTACATTATTCTAATAAAAAATGACTTGTTTTATAATTTAGAAAACGTCATTATTTGCTATCTAGATTTAGAGCGATTGTGTATCTTTCTTTTTGATTACACACACACATGCTATGTTAGTAAATACAAATCTTCCTTTAAGCTCATGGTGTCTATTTTTAAACCTATACCCGACAATGAAAACTAGTTTGTCACAAAAAAAAAATCTTGGATCCTATAACACAGTGGTCTTCAAATTTTTTCGATGTACGGAATCCTTTGAACTATTAGCTGCTTTCGAGGAACCCCTTCCCCCACACATTTTGAAGAATATATCTTGAAAGATTTGAAGTAGATCAACATGTTAAAAGTACTTTCTGTAACAATTTTAAAAAAGTATTGCATTTGTTATTAAATTTTGATGTAATTTTTTAATATAATGTTCTCAGATTATTGTAATATTAATTTGTGATTCAAATATCACCTACTCATGCATTATATTTAAAAACCGAGATTTTTCTGTTGGCATTTTTTTTCTCAAACTGTCGAAGTCTAGATCTATTCAAATTATTTGCTGTCGAATTTCATATTCAGCGTTTAATTTGCTTTTATACTTTGTTTTTGCTGTCACATACGTTGAAAAACATTTTTAAATTAAATGAATTATTCAGAAGGGCATTAAAACATTTATACTATGTGTAAAACTTCTGCGTGTTTTGCAAAAAAAATTTACAGCCTAAATGTAAGTGCTGCTCTTGTGTGATTGTATTTAGATTTTAATATCGAATCTGCTGATATGCCGATAAGTTGTTCCCTCTTCTTCATTATGGGTGGTTTTTTTCACAAATGAAAAAAGGTGCATTTTACATTAGAAAACTGTTTAGTCTCTCAAAACATTGTGCTAATGATTATAAAATTATTTCGTAGAACCTGGGATGGTAAACAATCTAATAGGCACTGCTTATAAAGAGAAAAAAAGTTTGAATATTGTTTTATTATATTATGATAAAAGCTACGAAAGAGTATTACAAAATAAAATTATGTATAAGTAAAAAAAAATTCAGTCTTTTATAATGACCAGAATTGAGTCCTAGACACTTGTGGTTATACAAATTTCATAAAGAACGCGAATCCATTTTGTATACACATTTCTTTTCGATTTTTTTTAATGTGACTCTTAGAACCACATAGTTCCATGGAACACAGTTTGAAGACCACTACTGTAACAGTTTCAAACTTAGAAGAATATTATGGTGTTAAAAGTGATCTACAAACGCTAACAATGAATATTCCATTTAGATTGTTTACAATTAGACTGTTGTTTAATATAGAACGAACGTTACGCTCACACGTTAATGTTCCCTGAAAGCGAATTTGACTCGGAAATCTGATAAATTTGGAAGTATTTTAAAACAACCCTGGTGTTTTGTCACACTAAAGCATTTGGTGGTAACCGGGGAAATATTTATTACAATTCATTTGTCGTACAAATTTCTAGTGGGGAATGTTAAACTTCATTAGTGAGTAATAGTTTAGCAATCTAAATTTGATCGAATGGAATTCATTATAGTATCTCGTTGAATCTTTTGAGCTTATATTTTCCAGAAATTAAAGGATAAAATAATGTCACTGGATAGCATCAAACTTATTAAGGTTTCAATGGGGTTAAATGCCCTCTACTTGTAACATTGATGTTCATCCTCAAATTTTACTCGGTACCTTCAAATCTTTTCAATCACATTATAATATTACAAACCTTTAATTGGTTTAAATGTTTAAGGTATACAATCTTGAAATATATGCCGTGTTTACTCGAGTGTAATCCACCATCGATTCTAAGCTGCACCCCAAATTCTCGAAATGATTTTGTGAAAAAATGTTGTCATCGATTATAAGTCACACCCTTGATTCTCTACACGTTTTTCAGAAAAAATTGAAAAAATGTGTAAAATGGTTCAGAGCAATATCAGATACTTCAGAAACTAAAAGTTTTTTTTATGAAAAATAATAAATTAATAATTTATTTTACCAGTATTAAAAGCTTTCAAATACATACTTTAATCTATAATTACTCTAACCATATCTATCATATTTCGTAAGCGATTCGTCATTTCCATTATCACCATTGACTTCGGAATTGGTGTCGGCGTCACCATTTTCCCACATGATGTCGTCTTCTGAGCCATCCAATGCTTTTGTTCTGCAACATTTTTTAGAAAAAAGAATGCATTGCAGAAGAAAGTAAAGGAATTATTAAAGACTGCTGAACTCTCACAATCAAAAATTATATGATTTTGTTTATGCCATCGACATATATTTGTTTCATTCGTGTTAGATTTTCGGTAGCCACTGTTCATTTTCCGTTTTTCTCTGATAATCTGATAAATTGTCTCCCTCTTCGTACTTGCGTCATATTGAGCTAACTCGTCTTGATGCTTTCCCGATATCTTTGATGTTTGGGTGATTAAAAGAAAGCGTATACAAAAAAAATTCCTAAATACGAGCGGACAACTATGTTTAGGATAGACGGAATATTAGAGATAAACTGTGGAACGGGAGGGGGATAAGTCCTCGATGCAAGTGGCCAGAATGGACGGTTACATTTTTCCTTTTGAAAGGGGTGGAAATTCAATTTCCTCCATCCAACAAATGTTTTGCCTTCGATTCTAAGTCGCACTCGATTTTCAGTAGCATTAAACACTGGAAAAATAGTGCGGCTTAGATTCGAGGAAATACGTACTCATATACATATATATAAGAGTACTGGCATATTGGTCGCTCTTTTGTGTATACTTTTAACATAAATTTATGCTCTTAGGTAAAAGCATACTTTAGGAAGTCTATATTTTCTACTTTTACTTCAGAATCAGCAAACTTAATTTCCACTTTTAATAACTTTTTTTTCTAAAGTATTTTAATTCAATTAAAATAAGTTGATTAAATTTTTGGAAAGTATTTGCAGTTAATAAAACATTTTCAATACTTATATTTTCGTAGCAGAAACTTTTCAAATTAATTATTTTCAAGAAATTCATTCTTTTTTAACATTCTTTCAACTATTTACACTTACCCTATTCCAGTAGTATTTACCTAAAACAAATAGTTTCAAGGTATGCACACATTTTTTTTGGATACTATTTATAGAATTAGTTGCGTCATTACCAGATGTCTAGACAAAGAATCGAAAAATATATTCGAATTTCTGTAACTTTAAATTTATTCTAAACTGTTTTGAGTTGAAACATTTCAGAGGCGTTCGATATGTTAAAAGTGAAGTAGGTTTTAATAGCGGAGTTGTGAAATAAATTCTGATACATAAATTTTATACAATTTAAAATTCGCATGAAAATGATGCAAGACAAGTTTGGTAACTTTAAAGTTTATGGAACATATGTTTGCTATATTTTTTGACTTTTTTTTCAGTCTTGTCTGGAAACTTTGATAAAACTAATAAAATATAATATTATTCAGTTTATTATATATTCGGGGGTGAGATAGCTTGGTATAATACAAGTTTTATTTACTCAATGGAGCACTTGCATAAATCCTTAATCTTCTTTGACATGTGATTACAAATCACCAAAAGATTCAAATTTCGAGTATCATGAATTTTAAATATTCATTAGACCAACATCAATAATAACACTTGATATTTCATTTTACTGAGTTGTCAAATGGTTACCAGACATAATCAAATACCATTTTTAAAAATTTGAGAATTGTTCAGTTTTTTTCATATCTCTTGAATAAATAGGAAAATATCTCTAATAATATAAAATAAACTATTTTATTATCTTTTATGAAAATAAATTAGAGAATATATGATTTTCATGTTTTTAGAAATTCATGTAATCCAAGATGGTTCCTTTTATTGAAATCTTCATTCTTAAATTTTTAGAGCAAACTTACTGATTTTTCTATTATTAAAACAACTTTTACCATTTTTTTAAAAAAAATTTCACTTACAGATCAACCAATATCCTCCTTATTAATATTTTATTAGTTTGGTTTATTAGCATAAAAATCTATCTATCTTACAAAAGTTTCTCGAAGAAAGTAAAAAAAAGAGTTTTCTTAATAGCTGTTAAATAAAGGCTATTTTTTAATACTGATAAAACTTACCGACATATACTATACTACGAATTAAAGTAATTATAAAAATGCAAATATAATGATTATAATCAAATAATGTTAAAAAATCTATTAAAATTTGACAATTTTTATTACAGTATATATAAAATTTACATGCAATTAAAACCTCTTATAATTTGACCCGTGTTCAAAATATTACTTCTACTACTTGAAAACTTTTTTATACCTCAAAGACCCTGTTAATTCATAAATCAAATAAAATTATATAATTAAACATTTATATAATAATTTTTTAGAGAATTTACATACTCATTTTCTTTAATCTCTGAGGCTACTTTATGACCATGTGTTTGATATGAGAACCTCTCCCTTTAGGGAAGGAACCGATACATGCAAATAAATTACTACAGGGTTTGTCCCAAAAGTTCCCGGAATGATTTTTTTGTAGTTGGCAACGCTAACTGGAGGGGTGGAGCTTCTAGCGGAAAAGTTGGTGGGGGATATATATATATAAGCTTCGAAACGAAACTGGTGACAGTCATCTGCGTGCAGTTGTGGAGGCAGGGTTACGCTCCTCGCAGAGGTATGTTCTGCATCCTCTTCAAGCAAAAGATCGACTAGTTTTTGGAGCAGCGTTAGGCAATCAAGTTTTGTATGAAACTGAGCAAAATGGAGCGGAGACACTCGAAATGCTTCGGAAAGCCTACGATGAAGGGATGATGAAACAAAACCAAATTTTCATGTATCACAAGAGGTTCCCGGAAGATCAGAAGTCCGTTAACGACGACGACAGCTCGGGACACCCATCAACATCACAAACGGACGACTCGGTGTAAAAAGTGCGTCAAGTTTTGCACAAGGCCCGTCGACAGAGGCGGGTAAGGCGTGGGCGGTGTGGGCCACTGCTCACGGTCTCGCGGTGCATAGGGCCTCGCGCCTCAAAGCCAAAATTAATTAAACAAAATGTAAGGAAAATCCAGAAGTGCACGCCACAGGGTTTTTTTTATTAATAAATTAGAAAATTCTCAACTCTATCTCTTTTTTCTTGCCATAAGATATCGAAAAATTGATATATCGACTTTTTTTAAAAAAAAAGATTCCATTTATCGGTGCATGAAAGCATATGAATAAATAATTCGTGAAAACATTGTTTTCCATTTTCTTTGATTAAAAATTTCTCAACTTTGTCGTTTCCGCTCATTCATTCATATTTAGTATGGCAACATTAGTTGGAGTTAAGCTGCTATCGCGCGGGGAGTCCCCAGTCAGAGACGGGGCATAGCTTGGGACTTCCCATCATTAGAAAGTCAATTAAAGCATCGCATGCACACGCAGTCTTGCTTCATGTTTGTATTTCATGTTATAAATTTTAAAAGTATTTGATGTGAGAATAAATAATAGAGGTACTGGGCATGTTTCATAATTTATCAATCATGTCAGGCTTAGGCACTAAGAGAGATAGCGATAAAGGGAGAAAAGGGGAATCAGGTGCAGCAAAAAGAAACAGAAAAACGGAAAGACCAGGTTTAAAGTTCAGGTTTGATGAAATTTCTCAGTCAGACTGAATCTGGCAGTTCAGAATCAAATCAATCGGTTCCTTCGACTTCTCAACAACATTTATTCAAGTCTCCGTTGAATCTGGAAGATACTCCAGATGCACCGACTAATTGATTCCGAACGATGAAAATCGGAAATAGATATAGGATCAAAAGTTTGCCAATCACAATCTGATGTTGTGATTTCTGTGTTCACGTTTAGTAACATAAGTCACAATCAGGAAGATGAGATTAAGATCAGTTCTTCACCTGTGAACAGAGATGCCAGTGACATTGTGAATCAAGTATTTTCCAGTTTTGACCCGGGATTGTGTACGTTTCCCATGACAGATGCTCACAGGTCATGATGTAGTTCAAAGTGATCCCACACTGCAGTTAAATAACAGCGATGAATATTATCCTAAAGATGAGGATCATAGACACTTTTCCAATTTTCATCTCTCAAGAAAACTAAATAATTATGAAACTCAACGTCGTCACTGGTTGGTTAATTCAAGTTCTAAAAATAAAGTTTTCTGTTTTCCCATGTAGACTATTGGGCAATTCCCAAACTCAAATGGTACAGGAAGGGTGCTGTGATCGGAAACACTTAAGTAGTATTTTACACAAACATGAGAATGCTAAAGAACATACGGCTTATATGTTCCAATGAATAACATTAGCGAAGAGAATAAAGCACGAAAAAAAAACATTAGACCGAGAAAACGAAAGGGAATTCTTGAATCTCACAAACATTGGTACAACTTGTTTGAGAGATCAATTGATATCAAATTTATTAACCTATCATAATCTGGTGTTTAGAGATTATGGAGAATCTCTCAAAAAGGCAAAGACACTAAGAATTCTGGAGACTTCACATAGACTTATTTAAATGATATCTAAATATAATCCTACTTTACAGAAACATATGAATTGCATTGATAATAAACAACTTGCACACCATTTCCTAAGTAGGGTTTGCAACCCCGTGTCATATTTTCAATCCCGGGATTATTTATTAAAAATACTTGCATATTAGCATAGTTGAAATTACATAATAAAACTGAAAATATAATTAAAAAATGATTTAATATTATTTTAATGCAACAAATAAAAAAATTAATTCATCATAAAAACAAATGAAAATAGTACATAATGAAATTTAAAAAAAGCATTTCTTGCGTTTCTGTAAATAAGCTTATAAAACAACAGCTCCTCCAGCGTTTCATCGTTGAAACGGCTTCTTATTTTTGTTACAAATTGTCCTGTCGAAGGAAATGCACGTTCGTATTCCTTACTATTAGGTATTATCGTCATTAAATAGGAGTATGTTCTTTTCAGGTAGTCACCAAGTCTCCCTTCATTTTCAAAAAAGAGACATTTCTTTTTGAATTTTTGATGACAGTGTCTCAAATCTAATAGACTGCATTGGTGCATATAAATTTATTTTGTTCTTCTGCTACAACTAATGGTTTTGTATACCTCAAGTGTTACCTCATTTGAAATTGAAGATCCAGTTGCATGAGCTGTTAGTAATGCAATGGGATTTGAAGTGTCTTAAGTCTTCCAAGCATGTCCGCTATTAATTGACGGCATTTAATTGAAGAAGGAACTGTGACAAAATCTATTCTTGTGTGATTTTGCTTATATTACTGTGTAAGCATTGCAGTAAGCCACTTAGATCTTTGCGACGTTCTCTCATATTGTGCATATATTTTTTTCTACATATAGCACTTATAATTGCGCAAAAAAATTCCACGTACATATTTTATAAACAGAATATAAATTTTTGAAAAATAAAATTCTTAGAAAATTTTTGAGAAATTTTTTTAGACAAAAATTAAACCCCGGAATTAGTTATTTTCTTCCCGGGATTTCCGGATAAATAAAACACCGGGATCCAGGGGTTTCGGAATTCCAGGATTCCGGAGCTGAAAACCCTACTAGATATCTTCCAAAAATTTTAAATGCCTCTGTCCAAGTTAGCAAACATCAGACATCCTGAGGGCGGAAGAAATGTCCTTTTTCTGACCCCACTCGCGATGGGGAGAAAGTTGCAGATGAAAATAAGAGAAAACATATGAAATTTAACGGTTTAGCGTACACACCCTCCTCGAACCCTCCAAGGTTCAACACGCAAGAAAACTAACATTATACGTATATAGTACAAAAAAGTAAATAAGATACATTAAATGTAATAACAGATTCACAATACTCGGACAAAAGTTAAATCCAGGGATTTGAAAAAACCACCGGGATCCCGGGGCTGCAAACCCTATTCCTAAGCCATGATATTCAAAACGAATTGATCACAATCATGTCAAACACAGTTATCAATGAAGTGATTGGTGGGAGAAAAGAGGCAAAATATATTATTCTTTTTTTACTCGACTGCACTAGAGACTGTAGTAGAATTTAACAAATGTCGGTCATCTTAAGATATTGTAGTACATCAGCTGGAAGTGTAGAAGAAAACTTGATCGGATATTTTGCTGTCACTGAAACGACTGGAGAATATGGACCAATGCAATACTGGGAGAGCTAGAAAAAAAATGGCTTAGATATTCAGAAATATCGTGGACAAGGATACAACAATAGTGCAAATATGGTAGGCATAAATAGTGGAGTTAAAACTAGAATATTAAATATAAATCCCAGGACATTTTTCACACCTTACGGTTGTTGTAGCTCTAAAAACTAAAATAGTGAAAAGAGCCGCTTACTTTAAATTCTCAAAATAAAATGTATTGCTAATAATAAAACTCAACGGTTAAAGAAAAATCTTAACTGTATAGAAAAAAATAAAACCTTACTAAAGAGTTTAGAGTTTCGCTATACAAACTGATTTCTCTTTTGCAAATTCATCAATTATTTTTGCCATATTATTTTGTCCAAAATATTTTGTTCTGTATATAACATGGCCATGTTGTTCAATTTGTCTTTCCTCCCATAGTAATTCTTAAATTATTTTAACACGTTTTAAAACTGAAAAAGATCTTTCGCCTGATGCATTCGATAACGGTATAGTTAAAAATATTTTCAAAAGTATTTCTACATTAGGATTCTCTTGCAACTTGATAAATTTATAGGGGTGGTTTTCATTATCTTTTTTTTTTTCTTTTCTTTATCCACAATTCATATAGTCAAAATTAAATGATTCAATACCGTCTTTGTAGATTTCCTTTAATTTTTGTGTAGCTTTCTTTTTAATACACTGGGCTTTCACCAATAGTTATGGTCGGGAGTGTGTAATTTTCTTTGATTGATGGAGCACTCTCGAGGTTAATTCACACACCCTGACTGCAAACTAGTACGCCAGTCTGGCGATGCAAACTGTTGCACTGCAATTTATAAACATCATTCAAGGGGTGTTTTCCAACAGGATATCGTGTTCCCTCATCCCTGTTGTAATCCAACAGGCTCTATAGAGTGACGACGTGTTGAGTTGGCCTGCTAGATCACCAGATCTTTTGACATCATTGAACTCATTGTCAGCTTCATCCACAACCAGAATTAAACAACCTTATAATGACCGACCAAGAACAACAAGCATGCAATTCTATCCCACATACTGATATCCGGTACCAGTACGACACGAGGCATGCACGATTGCATGCTTGCATTTAAAATTGTGGCGGTTATACCAGTCTTTAATGTATCATTATTTCACATTTGAAATGGCTCAACTCTCGCTTGTATGAACCTGTGTGATCTTGAAACTTTAATCAATTTAATATGCTACCTATACATTTGTATAGGTAGCCTATTACCGATTTGTATTGCCGAAGTTTTATTAGTCGACAATAATTTTTGCTTGGTGTTCGGATTTTTTTTCGATCATTGTAAAATGTACCCGAGAGTAGTCTAGTGAGTGAATATTAACATCGCACTGTCTTAACACGAGGGCTTTTGGCGACGGTCCGCGTAATTTTGATCCATGGTCAAGTGACGCGTACGACACCCGAGCTGGCACCCCCTCTCCTAAATACCACACCACGCCAACGGGAAGACGTTTGAGCTCTCGACAGATTTAACGTGCATCGCTTCCCCTACACGGCGGGTCTTTAGTGGTACTGGGATCGAACTCATGACACACTAGCCATGATCCGATGCCTAGACCACTTGGTAACCGCGGCCACACCGTAAGTAGTCAAGCACGCCTGTAAACTGAAAACGAACTTGTTTGATTTAAATAGCATTCACTTGCTTGAAATAAAATGTGGGCAAAAAAATGCATGTGAAAAGTTTGTACAAATTGCAAAATACAGATATACAAGAAAAAGATGGCTAGAGCTGCTACACGACTCAAAAACGAGGAAATATCAGGTTTGCAATATCGGTTCAAGATCTTTTTTTTTGCACGTTGAACTTATAAGTGGAATCCAACAAGCTTGGGGCCCCTGAAGAGCTGGGGGCCCCTGGAGGCCGCCAGGTCCGCCACCCGCTTAATCCGCCTCTACCTGTAAGTACCGCTTGTGTTGAGCGGAGCTTTTCAAAATCAAAACTGATAAAAAAAATTTGTAAGAAATACAATGGGTCAGGAAAGGATTTCAGCTTTAGCAATTTTATCTATTGAAGCAGATATAGCATCTAAGATAAATTACGAACCAATCATTAAGGATTTCAGAAAAACTAAAAGTAGAAAATTTGTTTTTCTTTAATTCTTTCTTTTTTTCTCTTTATTGTTTAATATGCTGAAGAAATATGAGTAAAACGTTTGGTTTTTTCTTTATGAATAAAAATTGGTTTTTTTATTTTATGAACCCTTTTCTTACGCCATCAGTGGGCCTCGCAAAATGTATCTTGCCCACATTAAATTCAGATCTCTCGCCGCCACTACCCGTCGATTAAGTGTTTGGATGATTTCAGAGGAGTGTAAATACCCAAAACAATCGTTCATCGCCTTTTAACGGAGGATTTTCAAATGAGCAAAGTCTGCGCGACAATTGGATCTTGCATCATGACAACGCGTCAAACCTAACCATGCTCATTGTCGACCAGTTGCTGGCAAAAATTAGTATGACAATACTGCCCCAGTCACCGTACAACCTCTATCTGGAGCCATCAAGCTTCTTTTTGTTCCCAAGGTTCAAAAGAGCCCTGAAAGGAACTCGGCATGGGATACTGGAGGTGACCATTTTTTGTTCAATGAAGGTGCAGTAGGTACCTCTGCACGAGGAGTCACCCTGCCTCAACAACTGCCCGCAGGCGACCGACACCGATCTCGTCCGAAGGATGGATCCCCCACCAACTTTTTCGTCCGAAGCTCCACCCCTCCAGCCAATGTCAACTGCAAAAAATCCTTCCGGGAACTTTACGGACAGACCCTGTTGGGTAACCAGAAATGTTGTGAACAGGAGAGAGAGACAAAGGATGATTGGAAAATGCCATGAGGCATTTATGAATGCTAGTAAAACTTAAAAGGGATGGTTCGGAAACTAATAAAAGTGAGATTGGCTCAGTAATAGGTCCTGAGTTAATTTGTTTAAAGATATAAATGCCTCACACACACATTCATATTTAGCGGATTGGAGGCTTCATTCAAAGATATCAAGATAAGTGATATAGTATTATAATATATATTTTGCTAGGATTCAGTTAAGGAAACCATTTCAAGTGTGCATATATTTTTTTGATATTTTACTCAAGCCAAATGAAATATGTATTAAAATTACTGTTGTGTCTGATAATTCTGATTTCACGATGTCTAGATCCTCTTTCGTTACATTTTTTTTTCTTTTAACAAAAGAATAACATAATTCCACGTTACTATAGGTGACGGAGGTAAATATTAATGGAATGTAGTAAGCACACATCTCAATTTTTATGAAAAAGTAGATCAGATTTCTTTTGAAAAATTTTCTAGGAAAACATTTACTGTCTAATTTGTTTTAAGTTAATTTGAGGAGAAAAAAATTGTGTAGAGTTCTAATCCAATATTTTCATAATGTAATTTTCAAAAAGTAGTAGTTCGGTTGGGTGGGATTCTTAAATCTTCCGAACAATCATCTCCTTTCATGACATTTTAGATGAAGTTAAAGCGCTTTCAAAAAAAAAAATTGCCCTTTTTAATAAATAATATTTAAAATATAACTATTGAAAATTAATAAAAAGAAAATATTACTTTAATATGAACAAATTTACAAATATAAAATAAAATGTGTGTTTGATATAAATTGACGAATCTTGAATTAAAAAGTTTTTCGTGATGGCAGTGGGCGGGGCGATGCCTAGTCAATCCGATTGCAGCAAAAGAGTCCGAGTTAAAAGAAAATATTTAGATGTAAAAGTTATGATGAGTTGGTATCGAGTGGAGCTTCCGTAAATGGCTGTTCAGAAAGGTCAGACAATTTTTCCATTTAAATTTAGGTGAGAAGGTCTACCAGTCATTGCGTAGTAAGTGGAGGGAATTTAATAAAAAAAAATGTAAAAAAATAATTAGAACATATTTAAGAATTAAAGGAAAGTGGGATCAATTAGGATTGATATGGGACTTTGGAAATTAAGATAAAGAGTATACTTTTCGATTTATTACCATAGTGATCGATTTATCATCACAGTTGTCAGAGTTTTATGAAAGAAATTAGTGGAATTTCTCCTGTTCGTTTGTCTAATAGTGGGTATTTTGCTCTGAGGTCTACAATCCTCATAAACCAGTGAGTGAGAAGAATTTGCTTTACAATTAAATTTTGAGCCCTGGGTCTTTGTTGCATGTTCCCAAACAGGGGGGGGGGCGTAAATCAGGATAAAATAAGTTATGAGCAAGTATAATAACTGTGGATTTATAATTTTACAGTTAAACTAGCTTATATATTATAAATTGTCTTAATCTTGAGGAGAACACAGAACAAAATTTCAGCATTGCTATATATATATATATATTTAAATGTGATGAGTTAATTGTGTACTATAGATGATTAAGTTGTTCTTAAACATAATACAGCCTGACTTTTAATTTCAGATTTATATTTTAAAATAAACTATTATAAAACGTGATAAAAGGTACCTAAATTTGTGGAAAAAATATGAGAAGTTTTTTGAACTTTATACTAATCAGCACAGAGAGGTGCGATGTTCGAATATTTATATTTTATACTCGACTTTCATAGTAAATAGTAATTAAGTTTATAATTTTCTAAAAAAATGTGTTTTTTCTTGCCAACACAGTTTTCTACTTTTGAAGTACGTTAAATGGATTTTGAACCTAAACTTACTATGAGCTAGAATTGCTGAAATTCTTAGCAGTTTGTTTTTATGGAGGGAAAAGTATCCTATTGTAAACTCTCGGAAAAGAACTTAAGAAAGTTGAAAAAAATCTGTCTAGAAGAAAGAAATCGTTCAATACAATACGCATTCCCCCCCAAAGCTAATTTAATCATTCATTACTTTCTCCACTAATCTGTTAAGCTTTGGAAAAAATCCGTCATCCTGTGATAATCTGCTTTCCCTAAAGAAAGAGGGCCTATTTCCTTCAAAGAGGATTTGGAATTTCATGGGAAAAGTCCTATAAAGACTTTCTTCAACGAAATTAGATGTACATTGCGAGTCTGCAATTCAGTTACTTGAAATTATTGCATATGATTAAATTATAGAAAACTGATTGTTTTCGGAAATCGTCTCAAGTTTTTAGTTTTGTTCCGTTCTCAAATTTTCATGCAAATAAAATATATGGTTTCGTGGAAGGTTGACTAAACCCATGAAACTAAAATTTTTACATTAAGAAGCTTTTGTTCATTCGAAACTCAAATTTAGTTTTTTCAAAAAATCCCTTTTAAATCTTAACGTTTACAAATTTTTTTTCAACAACTCTGTTCTTAGAAAGCTATTCAACAAGAAAGCAAGCTAGTTCTTCAGTTATGAGTATCTATTTGAGTTTCACAAAATTACAAGAATTCAATACAGAAATCAAATTAGATTGCGTAGCCGTAGAATGGTCAAAATAAATTACTTTCTACAAAACCATCATTCATTGAAATGTTTAACTTTTTTAGAGTTCAAAATCTAATGGCGATAATTCTTATGTCATAGTTCATAAAAATTCCTCACCATAAGTTATTTTTCTTAAGTATAAGATGTTTTTTTTACTTAGTGATTTTTGAAATTTAAACAAATTTATTGGCTGCATATATACTTATATTAATTGACTTATTTTTATACAGTGGTCACTGAACTAATTAGCCGTTAGTAATAGTACTCATTATAAAAGAAAACACTAACTACATTCCTTCTATTAGCACAAAAAAAATTTCATTTTAAAATTTTACTTAATTTTACTTAAAAGTTATCCATACAAGTTTATTCTACACGTAAGCGATTATCTTTATTTGAAAGGATTTCAAAATCCAAATGCATAAAAATTACACAAGAATCTACATTAAACTTTGAAATAAGTTAAACACAGTTTATTTCAAATTCCTTTGAAGCTTGAAATTTATATCTGCAAATTATATTTACTTTAATTATCCTTTTCAAATAACTGAAACGGATGTTTTACAAGAAACTGATTAAAATTCCTGTTGGGGAAACTTTCCCTAAACTTTATTATTAAAATCTCTTCCAATATTTCAATTAATGGCAACATCTGTGCTCGGAGTGTACATAAATTTATATTTATAATTATTTTACGTGACTTGCATAGATCCCTTTGTACAAAATCAACATATTAATCTCTTAAGGCAAATAAAGGAAAATCTTTATGGAGAGAGAGAGAGAGAGAGAGAAACTCTATTAGAGCTTATTACTTCGTAAGCTGACATGCAACAGCTAAGCTCAGATTATTAAATTATACGACTTTCATTAATTCCATCCGACATCTTAAATTGAAAAGGTTAGATTCATTTAGGAATAAAATCTGGCTTTTCGAAAGAGTAGCTCACATAAAATTTATCTCCCAGGCTAACATACCCCATGAATAAACATCTGTTTCAGGAAAAGTGGGAAAAATATTTAATATCCAGCATTCATCAATTGAGTATACATAAACTTGTTGAAGCAAGGAGGTGCAGCTGTTCTTTCTAAAGTATGTTCGGGAAAAGGATTTCCGACGTCTTGCATATTTCTATTCGAAAAGATAGTTGTTTACACACGAAGAAATCCGAATGTGTTGTACTCCAATGCACAGAAACAAAGCTTTGCACTTCATAAATTTGATTCTGAATCTTGCTTCACCTTACCTGAGTATTGTTCAAAAATAGATCGGTGGAATCTCTTTTAATATATTTCTTTCAATGTTATGTCTTTGATGCTAAAATATGTCGAGAAAAGTATGAGTGTTAGTTCACGAAAACTTATCGCATGAAGATTTACGCCAGAAATAAAATTGAAATAAATTGTTACCCATTGTGTGTGTGTTTCATGTGTTTGATTTTGTTTGCTTGTATTTTTAAATTACCGAATGAAGAAATTATATATGGTAAAGGTTTTATCATCGTAAGATCAAGGCTCTCGGAGTATATTTATTGCTACTTTTTTGTTATTAGAAGCAAAATAAATAGAATAGAAATTTTAAAATTGAGTAGAAGGGTGAATAAAAATTTTAGAGTTAAATGAATGAGGTTAAATTAAAATGGAATAACGATAAGTATTACGAACTTTTGATATATTTCAAATATTTAAAGTAAATTATTTTACATAAATGATATGAATTAAATATTTTGAATAATATGAACAATATTATTTTTTGTCCTATTAAATTTATTCGGCAGTGTAATTAATATTGAATTTATCTTAATTTCTTTCTAGGAAGAAAAAAATTCAAATTGAAATTTTGTTCCAAACTTGTATCAATATTCATAAGTTTTGTTGCACCAGGGAAATAATTCGAAGTACAGTGCGTATCCTTAAGCTAATTTAATTAAACCGCTTACTAAAATGTCCAGTTTAGGGTACCATAAGAGGTTAGAAATAAAGAATTCAGTAGAATCTCTATATAGAGTTTTATTTATTCAAAATGATTACTAATACGTATTTGTCACTTTCTCTAATAAAAGAATCAATTATTAATTGGGATTCCTTTGGTTAGAACTATCGATGATCCTGAAAAAATTTTAAATGTTCCATATAAAAAAACGTATTTGTTTTATTTTTCCACGAAATGAACTATTTACTTTTAGGAGATCACGAACAACTATTTTCGTGTGAATTTCCATTCCTTTGAATAAAATATGGTGATAATCTTTTCTATGCAATAAATTTATCTCCTGGAAGTCACGAATGACTAGTTTTGTGCTAATTTTCCTTCTCTTGAGTATAAAAATCGTGAATATGCAAGTACATGCGTGATTTCATTTGAGTTCATGAACAACAGACTTAATTTTGTCAAAAAAAACTTTTATAGACCTAGTTTCTTTTATGTCATGGACATTTATATTTGGTATTGAAATGATATATACGTATTAAGACATTAAATTAAATCGTATTCAAAATTACGAATACCTGTCTTAGGGAAAAAAGGTTTTAAAAGAATTATTTTCTCTTCTGTTGTCTTACATTTTTGTTAAACTCGGTGATATTAAACATTTCAGGAAAATTTTAATCAGTTATAAGAAATCAGTATTTTTATTAAACTAAATGCATTAAAATTTGAGATTTTAACAGTGCGGTTACTTTATTTTATTAAACACGCACAAAAAATTCATTTTTCCCAATATTTACTTTGCCGTCTTTTCGATGATAAATTTTCTGAAGAAGTGCTCGTTTTAAAAATATATGGAAATGAGTTTTCTTGAGGATAAAGTGGGGAAGAATAAATTTGTTATTCTATTTTAAATAAATAAAAGAGAATTTGACTCTCTAAAAGGAAAGAAAAAATTAATAAAATAGGAGATGAAATGATTAAAGTTTTTGAACACGCATAAATTGTCATGAATTGAACAAATATTTGCTTCTAATGCTTATCACCAGTTTTTTTTTCCACATTTAAAATGCAATTTTCCACTTTTTATTTCAATCGCTCTCTTCGTGAAAAAATTTTTTAGTGCTATAAATATTAAACTTTACACTCATTGCAAGTGTCTCGTTTGTTTTTAAGTGTTATTAGTTGGTGTGAAATCCATTTCCCCTCAATATTTATTAAAGCATTTTATGATCAACGTGGTCACTTTTAGGATATTCATTTTATTAAAAAATTAATTTCAATACATTTTTAAAAAAATAAATTGCAGTTAAATGGTCTGTACTAGAAAAACACAAAAGCCTGAATCGTCATTGTTTTTGAATGCAACAGAATTATTGGAGTTTAAATTTTCTTTAATTATACAGAAAAATGAAGTTAATGAAAACTAAACAAATATATATATATATATATAATTTAAACATATTTAAAATGTCTTGTATTCGAATACATTTCTTGTGCTGGATCCTTACGTATTTCCGTTTAGATAGAAACTAAAATGCCTGGTTTCTAAGCAACAGCGTTGTTTGTCTTTTCGTGTGTTAAATTTGTGCGAAATTTTATCGGGAAACAACACGATTCTTAATGAAAAGATAGATAATGGACCTTGAATCGAAGGGAAATGTTGACATTAAGCAAGGCTTGGATAAAACTGTACTTTTTCTGTAGCATTTTTATAGCAATATTAGCACTACATTAAATGGTTTTTAATTTTTCACCTTCTAAATTATTATATTTAAGTAAAAGTACTGTGCTAAAACTACTTTAGGCATTGATTGTGTAAATTAAATCAATGCAAAATAATTCAAGGATTACAGATACGTATTGAATTTTACAATTGCATTTATACAGAAATGTCTTTGAAATTACTAAAGACAAATCAAGTATAATATGTTAAAATGATACGTGTTGAAGTGAAAGGAAAGACAATTTCAAGAAAAACTGATGGTATCCAATGTATTTATGTTTGAATATTAAACATGGCCAAATGAGACGATTAAATTATTCCAGAAACGTCTTTGAAATGAGTTTTTTTAACCATGGTTAAATTGTTAAATTATTTAAAAATTAATTGGTTTAATTTTATTGGAATGTTTTGTAGGAAATTTTAAACTAATCCCCGAGGAAATCAATCCTTTAGAGTGAAAAGTGCCAAAATTCACTAACGATAATGAAAGGATTCATTTTCCCCCTTTTTGCGAAACTGTTAAAAAAATCTTAAGATAGTTATTTCTTAATTCTAGTATTGAAATCATTTTTTGAAATGCTTGCTCCGCTAATCCTTCCTTGAAAAAAGTTGCTACTCTTAAGATAATTTTATTTATCAGGAGAAACAAATAACGAACAAAAGGGATTTCTTATACGAAGAATAAAGTAATAAATATATTCTAAGAAATTAGTGAATAATTTATTAACAGGTTTTTAATGAAAAGCTTTCTGGATAAAAAAGCTTACAAAAAATAAGATTATATTTATTGATTATTCTGAATAAGAATAAGCATCGCGCTTAGGAATATGGAAGTTACTGTAAGAACGACAGCAAAATAAAATTCACTAACGTTTGCTATATCTTGAAAAATCAGACTTCAGAGATTCTCATTAAAATGGAAAAAGTCTAGAAAGATTATATACATAATCATAGTTTCCTTTAGTTTAAAAAAAATTTCGGTAATAGGCTGCGACGGCACAATCGAATTTTGGCATTAAGAATGTATGGAATTATTGTCCATGTTGGATCTCAATATTCCTTTGGGTGATTAAATGTTTGATAACATATTTTCATATCGAGGACTGAAATATTTTTTTCTATTTAATAACCATATAAAAGATAATATCTTACACCTTTTTAGATGGTTGGTCTCGAGCCATCACCGCTATCCATTTTCTATGTTTCAACTCTATATGACTATAAAATCAAAGTTGAATGCAGAGAAAAAGATGTGTATGCAGGAAGCTTTTTACAGTTTATGAAGGGTCATTTTGGGTTGCACGTAGGAAAAAGGCCTTTTGTAAATAAGACATTCAATATTTATCGGGTCTCTAAATATTTTTCATACATCATACCAGAATGCTTTGAAACTTCATAGTCTAGAAATCCATCTTTCCGTTAAAAATCAAAATTTTATCAATAAATTATCAATTTTTTTGGTAAAGGGATGTAAAAATTAACCTTGAATATATTGCATCACTTAAAGAGGAGTTTTCCTTAAGAGTATTTGCCTCCTTTTTTCCAACAAAACATGAATTTTCATTTAACTTTTGAAAAATACTGCTGTACGTAACTGGATCTTTTCTCTCTCAACTAAGTGCAACTTCTATTACTGTAAAAGGAAAAGATAATTACTTACATCCCATTCACAGAATTATATCGCATAATTACAAAAAAATGAAGATCAACATCAAACAAGTTACCCGAATAAACACAAAAGTGTCATTAAAAATATGATCCTCAGCTTTCGGAATTTCTAAGGACCGAATGGCTTTTTCACATCGACTCGCTGTTGGAAAAAGACACCTAAGGTTAAGTGGTGGTAATGATATTGAGCTGAGATCTCTCTATCCGAAAATCAAAAGGAATAAGATGCCAAAAACCATCATTATCATTACAGCTACAGCGTAATATTCATCAGCCTAAGTGGATCATTTGAGCCCTGCGGTGATAACGTTCTAATCACTTTTGTTGTTGATGTGAACACACATTATAATTTCTTGCAATATTAAAAATTAAACCTTCATTATTCTTTACTAAGACTCTCGGATGTTTTTTGCATTTATTGTAGTTTTTTTTTTCAATGTATTAAAACAAGTTTCTTAGTTTTGTTTTGTCTCTTGGTTTTTCTCTATCCTTGGTTATATTCCTTGATTTGTTGGGGGGGGGGGGTAGCTTTGTATTTTTTAGATATTTTTGTTTGTAAAAGTCGCACATAAATTAGATTTTAGTTTCCATGACTGATCTTGATAATTTGTGTTTTATCAAAGGTTGCCTCTCCATTTAGACACTGTATATTTAAATCAAGTGCATTATTGTAAAATATTTTAAAATTAAATAGATATGCAAATAATTTTCATTAAAGAAAAGTTTTTAAATGCGTATATATTAGTTGAGAGACGAAAGGATTATGCATAATATTTAAATATTAACGTATTCTCTGTTAACAAAAGTTCAGGCTATTACTTAAACTTTATTAATGAGCTGAAATTTAACTCAATTTAGATAGCTTAACAATTCGGCAATGAATTAATGCAACTTTAGGTATAACTTATATAACCTTACCATAATAAGCAGAGTCTAACTGGTACTGAAACCGTCAACATCGTATCCGGTAGCTGATAAGTTCAAGAAGATATGATATATTAAAACCCATTTTATGGAACAGAGAAGAGATTATTGCGCTTGCAATCGCAATCATTTGGCTGGTGAGGGATTGTCGAGTTCTGAATCAGCTTAGGAGTCCTTCTCCTCCTTCTGACTATGGTTTGATGTAACTATTTAGTCTAGTATAAATTAAGAAAACTTTATATAACAAATCAAGTTATAGCTCATGCTAACAAAATTTTTAATAAATTATTGGTACTTATGTAATTTATTGCAAAGAACGAGAGTAAATGGGATTCATAAAATTGAATAAAATTTCAACAATATTACGTTAAAAAATTAAAATTACAGAAATAAATTTACATTAATATCATATATTGTTATTTTAAGAATTACTTTTGTGTACTGAAAAAAGTTAACTCTATCTCCAAAAAAAGCATCAAACATAAAAAAATATAAGAAATTCCCCGTCACAAAATCTTTATTTTTAAGAAAAAATGAGCAAAACTCTCTCTCTTCTTTTTGAAAATCATCTCACATTTATTAAAATTATGTTACTGTTCATTTTCATGCTGGGATAAGAAATTACGGAAAAAAGATTAAAATTTTGGAGATGCAAATATTTCGAGTCAAACTAATAAATTGCCATTAAGGTGATTAAAAAAAACTCCCTTAATAGATTAAATGTGACGTATTCTAGATTGAACAAAGGATATTCTAGAAATATTAACATATAATACTTTTGACCTTATTTCCTTTGAACGAAATTCATGATATAATTACATTTAATGAATATATAATTTACGCAAACATGGGGATTTAAAAATGAATTGCGCAATCTGAGTTGCTTTTTGATATTTTGATTTCATTATTTCTATTCAATTTATTTATTAGATTAATTGCTTTATATATTTTTTTAACTTTTATTTTGTAATTTCAATAATCTACATTTACTCGTCATTTAGAAATTGAAATAGAAAATCCATTGTTTAATAGTGAATTTGAAGCTAATTTGATAAATGTTCTTAAATCTTATTTTTTAAAAAAATATTTTCTATGTATATACCAGTAGCACTGATCGATATCAGTGGCTGTAAAGAAAATTGTTATTTTTTGGATTTTTTAAAGTTTTTTTGCTTGGTTAGTATCCAAAACACATTGGAATAAAACATAATAATTTAAATTGGAAAGTACTACATAAAACATTGCTTCAAAAATCGGATGAAATTTTAACTAAGAATCTAAATGTTGTATTTATTTTGCTAATGTGCTTAGTTAGAAATTTATTCAAACTAAATATATATTGAAAAAATATTTAAAAGGGAGGTTGTGTGTGTAAAATACTTACGTTTCACATTATTGTAGTCCATTCTACTACTGCTATTGAAGATCCTTAAATATTAAAGTAATGCACTTTAATTCTCCTCGTTCATTTAAAGCTTTAAGCACATTTTAAAAATTATATATACACATAGTAAAATATTTCTTTTTGTCTGTCAAAATGTTTAAATATTCATTTTAAATCCTCTTATATCTTTCAAAATAGGATTCATTGAATCTGGAAACGCAATGGGTTCTTTTAAAATTGGGTACGACTTCAAGATAAGCATCTACTTTAAAAGTATTTTCCCTCGAAAAATTAAACTCTCAATTTCTTAAATTCCTGAATTATTATAAAATCTATATACATGGTATCATTTGCTGAATACTGAAGTATTGGGTGTTCTGTAAACCGACTGAATTCTTCAATAATTCGATAACTTACGTATTTGTTAGCTTCAGGCTTCATAGCCATTGAGGATTGAATCAAGCCGTAGCTTGAAATTCTTGTTATTTGAAAGATAATATTTCGAAAAATTATGAAACTGTGGGTCATTAAATGGAATAAAATAAAATATTTTCGTGGTGCGATGTGAAAGTAATGGGGGAGAAGAGAAGTTCTCGGGTTATCATTCAGCAGTCAATTGATATAAATTACGATTGACTGATATCAGCAATAGTAGTAGTTATTTAGCTAAAATCACTGCTAAGAATTTGACTTAAATAAGTCATAATTTCCTAAAATAATTTTTATTTGGTTGATTAATATCCAAGAAAAATACACGTTAGCCTTTTGAACCCCAGAAGTAACATTTTGTATTATTTATATTTCCCTTACATAGATAGATGTTAATAAGAAAGCAATCAACCTTCTCTGTACTTTCATTTAATTATTCAGAAAAGTACTCAATATGCCCTTTATACCGCTATTCAAAGGTACTGTCAAGTTTGTTTCGCGAAAGTAAGATATCTAAAAAAATAGTTTTAGGCCTCACTGTAAATCCCCAAACACTAACTGTACTTATCTATAATAGCGTGACCCTAGCTTCATCACAAATAGAAGGCAAATTTTCCTCTCTTGCATGGTCTATAAACGATTCACTAAGTGCCTCACGAAGAATTTGGGAACTCGAAGTGAATCTCTTTTAAGGTCTTTCTTTTCCTCCCAACTCGCACGACGGGGTGATTGAACACATAATTTCTCATTTCACAACAGCTTAAGCAACCTGGAAGACTTCCCTTAGAGATAAGGAAGATGGTGTTTTGGCCATATGACCTTCCCATAGGTTTCGACTGTATTTTCAATTCTGAAAAACTCTCCTACTCTAAAAAAACTCTCTACTAGCTAGCTCCCTTTATCCATTTCGTTTTTTGATTATTAAACCCATGAAATCTGTTGCCGACATCGTGTGTGTAGTTCTAAAGTGAAAAGCAAAATTAAATAAAATATTAATTTGTCAAAAAATGGAGAAAAGGTTATAATCCAAAGTTTTAAAACTTTCTTTCTTAGTCTTTTTCTTTTGTCCCACAACCATCTTTCCCCTTCTCTTTTATAAGTTAATTTACATCAGTGGTCTTTAAACTTTTTCAACTCACGGAACCCCTAGAACTTGAAGATGTTCTTATAGAACCCCTAGAAATAGAAAGCGTTTTCATATAAGGAATAGAAGCGTTTTCATGTTTTTGCGTAAAGGAAGTTAAAAAAAGTATTCTGCATTTATTATTAAAATTTCTAATCTTATTTTTTAATATAATTAGGCTCATTAATAATATTAATTTGTGATCAAAAGTGCCACCTACCAATGCATTGTATCTAGTTAACTGGGATATGTGCTTACTTTTTTCACACAAACTATCAAAGTCTAGGTCTATTGAGATTAATTGCAATTGCATTAATGCTCTGAGTTAATTTGTTTTTGTAGCCCACTCACATTGGGAAATATATTTCCCTTAAACACAATGTTCTGAATGGCATTAAAATATTTATAGCTGTGCGAGAAATACTGAGCATTTTACATGAATTTCAACATAAAATTTAGGAGCTGTTCTTACATAAATTTAGGTTTTAACATCGAATATGTTAATATATTGATAAGTTGCTTCCTCTCCTTCATTATAGGTGTTTTTCCCACAAATGCAAGAATAGGTGTGTTTTCCTTTAGAAAACTATTTAGTTTTGCGAGAAATTGTGCTAACTAAAGAGTACAAAATTATCTCGTGGAACCCGAAAGAGTAAACAATAGAATATTCACAATCTAGTAGGAAGTATATATATAAAAATAAAATGTTTAAAAATTCTTTTTAAGTATTTTAATAATATTTAGAAAGTATTGAAAAATAAAGTTATTGTGTGTGTTTGTGGATGCTAATAACTATAGATGCTTTAGATGCTAATAACTATAGAAAAAAATATAGATGCTTTAGATGCTAATAGCTTTAGATGCTAATAACTATAGATGCTTTAGATGCTAACAACTATACAAACTTCATGAAGAACGTAAATCCCTCTTGCATACATTTTTATAAATTTATTTTTTATTTTTTTATTGTGACTCGGTGGAACACCTGTATATGCCTTGTGAAATCCCAGGGTTCCGTGGAACACAGTTTGAAGACCACTGATTTAAATCATGGCACAAATTCCCCTTAGAGTTTATAATCGGAAATTATCTTGCATAAAACCGGGTAGAAATGGCTGAAGGAGGGTTCCCTAAAAAGCTGTATTCGTGTTCTTTTAACGAGCAATTTAATATACTGAATATTCTTAAAAAACAGTAAAATCTTTCTTGGGGATCAAAATACTGTTTCTCTTGCCTTATTTTGTTTTCATTTTTTCTTTGATTTCTTTATTTTTACTTGATGTCTTGTCTTACTGCAACTCCAATTCGTTCATTTGTTATAATTTTTATAATTCCTAAATCTGGATAAATGGTCCTGGCTATTAGGTAATCCTTTTAAATGCCTGGCGAGGCTTTTACGGATCGATCTTTTAGTAATTTTCTAAGGAGTTTAAGAACTATTCTAACTTAAAAAAATACTTTTATAGGTTAGGTTTTCGCCATTTATTGCATTAAATTGTATGATGAAAAGATTTACGATAAAAATGTCGTCTAGAAACTAAATGCTTTTATTTTTGTTTTCATTTAATATCAAAAGGAAAACGAAAAACTATAATCCTTTTATCATTTTCGAAAGGGAAATTTTCACTGCTTTTTTTGATAAAAAAAATTGATTTTATTTGTATTATTGAAGAAACAAACGCATTTGAATTCTTTTTTCAAAATAACTAGAACGATTTAAAAGTCTGCCACTTCTAAAACACATTATTTAGATAAGAAAAAAATAGTAAAAATATAATTTTTGAAGATATAAAATACTATCGAAATTATTTGCTTTATTTCAATAAAAAGAATTTGCTTATTATTTACTAAATATTAAGAAATCAAATTAAAAATCAACAATTCGAAATAGAATTTAAATAAAGAATTCTAATTTCTATACAATACTTTGAGAAACATACACAATGAACTACAAATGAGTAATCATTTGACAACAGAAAAAAGTCAAAAGAATACCCGTAAACATATCCATGTTTTAAAAGATTTGAATACAAAGCACATAGTTATTTAAAGTTGTTCTCTAGTGATACTTATAGTTCCCTCTAATGATACATTTAAAAAAATGTCTTTATCCTGAATTTGAAGTATATAATTACGTTTTGTATATATACATTGCTAGCTATTAAAAAGCAATACTAAGAAGGAGAAATGGTACAAAAGTGTCAAATTCACATGAAAAGAATAAGATGGTGGGATATGCAACTAATTAATATTTAAAACTACCTCCGCCAAATGTATTAGAGCCTCAATTAAACGCGAAACATTTTCAGATAGAAAAATAATTCGATTTCCTGACAGTTTGCAACATTATAATTCATTTATCTGTTTATAATAGAATTTTTAAATTTTCAAAATATTCCATAAATAATTTTTCATTTTTACATGTCAAGAGATAGCTTATTTAGCATTACGAAAGGGGAGAAAAAATGCAAAAGGTATTGTATACCGTATAAAACGGAACAGCACGGATAAAAATTAACATATCCTCTACAGGATAGGAGAATATGCTGCCATCTATAGAATAGCGAAACGAGAATGTCATATTAATGTTGGAATACTTTATCTGAAAAAATATTCCAAATTTGGGTCCTATTTATCGCTACACGTAGACAGCTTTAATCTCATTCAAACGACACAGGAAAAAAAGTCATCTAAAAAAAAAAACTCTACATATATAAAATAAACTAAGTAGCAAATTTTCCATTCGGAAATCGCATTTGAGTATTGCTTGTTTGTGAGATTTGTGAGACGATCATGTTATATCTCGAAAAAGGAGAAACAACTAACAGTTCATGTCGGAATTTGATAGCTGCAGGATCCTATGTCCGACACATCGGTTTTGAATATTTTGTTTGACCCAACTTACATTAAGAGGGAAACCATAAAAAAGGACTTATATCTTGAAATATGAAGAAGTTAAGAGCACAAATAGTATCTGCATTTTACAACTCATTAAGTTTTGGTTTCTTCAACTTTCATCAGTATCTATTTCGCCAAAGGGTTTGTGGTACTTTAAAGAATATATATATATATAATATGAAATAAACTGAGGAGTCGTGATTTGACTTCTGATTTTATCAGTCTATCGGCAGAAATATTGGGGATTGCTGCACCATGAAATTTAAAAAAAAAACTCTCGCAAAATCCGTACGTGGTGCAATGTGGAATTACTACAAGATCAAATGCTATCCTTGTCACTTGATTGAGGATCGAAATTACATTGCTCGCCAATACAGCTTGTTTTGAAGCTTCTGTTACGGTATTAATTGAACTCCTATCTATACAGTGAAAATCGTTTAACACGAAACTGAGGGGGCTGAAAAATTTTTTCGTGTTAAGGATATTGCAAAAAATAAACTTAATTTTATTGAATATACATTTTATTAGAGTACATTTTATATATAGATATATACATATGCATATATTTAATAAAAATCCATGAAACAAAAACCTTCATAAGAGCTTTATGAAATTTATCACAAAATTTTCAAAAAACAAAACATCTATTGAGTTTTTGAAAAATAATCTGATATTTTTTTCTTTGACTTGACTTTCTTATAGGATAAAATTGTCAGCAAATGGTTCGATGGCGTCCATTTTGTTATTCATTTCACCATTGGAATGTGTATCTAAACTGCGCATGGAGGGGGAGACTTTTAATGATATTTCTCATTTCGGAGGACGTAGGATAGGAGCTGCGTGATTCATTTCATTTTCGTCTTCGGAATCTACATCAATGATATTTTTTGAGCTTTGAGCAAAATGTCCTTGTCTGCCATTATTGGGACTGTACGGACATTGACATTATCTACTGCAACGAATTCTTCCAATGGTACAGTAACACAGTTTAATCCGTATGGTATTTTCCGTAATCTTTTCATGTTAAGCGATTTTCGTTTCGTGTTAAGAAGCATGAAAGTACATAGTAATTTATCGTGACCAGTGCATTATTTCAATGTTAACCGATATTTCGTCTTAAGCGTATTTCACTGTATAAGAAATCATTTTTGAAAGAGCATAAGCTTTTGCATGCACCGTAATATATTTTCCTTCAATTTTCCTCTGAATGCATGCTTCTTGTGGGCTAAATTGCTTTACCTAATGTTAACTTTTAACTCGATTGCAACTATTTTCTGATGTTTTCTTTCTATGTCTTGTGGAGAAATGGTGAAAAACTTAGAAAATTTTTGGAAGTCGAATGTTACGGAATACAGTTTTCTGAATGGATTTTTCCAATACAACCTTGGAAAGGGAAAATGTCAACTTATGTGGGAGGCATCCAATCTTCCATTTTCAGCGAGAAATTTAATAAAGCGGAATTCGATGTCCTTGTTTTGACTTTTTTCCCTTAGTCGAATCTAAAATATTTCCTACTCGTTATGGAATTCGCAATTTATCTTTAATTTCGAGTGTGTCTTGTAAAACATTTTTCATTTTTGCTGCGTTGGAATTCACCTTTACCTAATTGATCTTCCTCATTTCTTGTAAGTTTAAAGCGTATTTATTATATTTTATATTAATAGAGGTACCATTATATTAAATTTCCTTCTTGCTTACCTTAGTTCTTATTCCTCATTTTAGCTTGGCTCAATATTGGATTATATCTCCAAATTATTCTAATTAATCTTAGTAAGTTTCTCCTCCCCCCAACAGGCTTCAAAATTATTTTTCTTACATATCTTGTTTTAATAAGTTGACTTGGAAATATTTATGCAGCAAAGCGATTAAAATTTTAAAGACATGCAAAACAAGTCATCTTACATCGGTATGAATAGCAAAAACGACACACGCTTATTACATTCACTTTTCCATTAATCATTTTTCAATTAATATGAATGACAAATAAAAATTTGACTAGAGGGAATATGAATTTGTTTCGAGATTGGCGAGTTTCTTTACAAGAACGTAATAAGTTACAACAAGTCAGTTCATTTGTACGTTTGTTCCTCACATATTTCTAAAACATGAATCTTAGGAAAAACTTTATAAATTTAAAGAAATTTAAGGGAAATTCCTCTCTCGGAAGCTATTATGTAAGTTTTTGTAGTTTATGGATTTATTTTTATTTCTCGTAATGCGAAAAATCATATTTTTGTATTATCCATTATTTTGTACATAAGTACTAGCTTTTTACCATTTTGAAATTTGCAACAGCAAATTTAAATTATCGTTGGAATATTTTTATAATCCAGTTTTCTTGTAGAGAATTTTCTTCCTTTTTTGTACTAAACTTTATTTGTTACATAGACAATTATCGTAATCTCTGTTTTTTCGGGTAATGTTATTTTATATAAAAATTACATTACTCTTTCACACATTGTGAAATGAATTTAGGATATATATATTATCAGCTTCGACCTGATTATATTCAATATCTTTCGTAGTTGTATTTATATAAAGCATAGTTCATTTGGAATAGCTCAAGAATTTTTGTTCCCGTTTTTGCCCACCGATATTTATTTTGACCTTTTATGTAGAAACCAAATAGTCTTGCCATAAGTTTTATAGCAGCTTAATTTTTTTAGAGTAACCATTAAAAGTATAACAAAATATATGCGCATTAGGATGTAATTACTATATTTCTTACTTGCAGAACAAATCTTTATGTTCGTGTCATAACATAAATGTCTTGGTTCTTTTGTTTTATATTTACGTTTAACCATATGTTTAAAATATTTTAATAGAAAATTGTGTTCTCTTAAGCTGACATACTAAGCAAATAATAAAGGTCATATAATTATACAAATATGTTATTAAAATGTAATATTCGAATTGATTAATGTACATTTAACTGTCTGAAAATAATTCTTTTGACATTTTTGCGCTTGAGAGTATACCGGATAATTTTGGATAATAAGCTACGCTTCACAAAATAAATTATCTGTTTGCCCTTATAGAGAATCGTAATATCCATATAAATATTTCGGCATACTTATCTCCGATTTACTTTTTGCATTGCACATACAAGATGGTGCTAGTACATAACATATATACATAAAGTATCGAATCAATTTAATTATATTGTCCTTAAGAACTGCTCGTATTATACTGCAGTGTATAGCACGCACTCAGATATGCATAGATACTGAGAACCTGAATTTACTGCAATTTCTAATATTCGGTAAGAATCAGTTATTTTGCATCATAATTAAATTCTGTTGGCTACTTCATGGATTATTTTTTAGAAAATCGTTTGTAAAATTATATTTGATCTACGTGGCGAGTTAAAATTGATTAATATAAAGGGAAATGTGCATTCAGGGTGTATAAAAAAGATTATCAAATAAAAAATTTATGGAGAAAAATTCTCCATTTTACCTAAGTTTCAGAACTAAAGAAGAAATAATTACTTAAATGCGACAGAGAGAAAACTTAGAATATTTATTAAATGGCTTGAAACTGATTTCTATATATTTAATAGTATAAGGAGAAAATAGTTCTTCTATTATATAGAAATAAATTAATAATAGAAAAAAAGCAGATTACAGGACAAATTTGGAAGTGTGTGTGTGAGAATAAAAAATTAAATGGTATTTAATCACTGACCATGCCAGCGATTTATCGCCAAAGTTTAACTACATGCTATTAATTAATCGCCAAAAATTTATGGGTTACGCCAAATTTGCTAAAGTTTGTTGCAATATGACCCATTCGCAAAATGCATAGGTTTAATACATAAGTACCTACTAAATATATCATTTATCAAACCAGGTAGGGTTCATACTAATCTTTTGATAGTGTCGTAAGATAGTTGGAGGAAATGTAACCAAGTCCGAAGTATTTCCATTCTTTTCAATTAGTAGGAGCAACGATAGTCTAATTGAGTCAAACTTTGTGTTCAGCAACGTTCGAGTTGCAAGTTAGATTCCTGATTTTCCCAAAGATTGCCATGTAGAATATTCAGAGCTGTAACAATTTATACTCATCTGGGTCTCAAAGTCCTAACGAATGAAACTTAAGTTACTGAAACTTATAACTGTTAGATCTTTGTCACACTGACCATGTTAGAATTCTGGCACCCCTGAAGATCCGATGATAGATCATTGTGGCTCAAAGTTCTCACGCTAGTGTGGTGTGCAAGTGAAGAGAGTGGGAGGCCATCTCGGTTGTCCTAGTAAACTTCACCTAAATTCAAAATTACGCAGGTGGCCGTGGTAGCCTAGTGGTCAAGGTAACGGACTCGTGACTGGCGTATCATGAGTTCGAGCTCAGTACCACTGAAAACCCGCCGTGTAGGGGACTGATACACGTTAAATCTGTCGAGAGCTCAAACGTCCTCCCGTTGGGGGTGGTGTGGTAGTTAGGAGAGGAGGACGCTCAGGTGTTGTCCTCGTCACTTAACTCAAAATTATGAGGTCCGTCACCAAAAGCCCTCGTGCAGTTGAACTGTGCGACGTAAATATTCACTCATTCAAAATTACGCAGTTGACTGCAATAGCATCTTGTTTCCAATTGTGACACTCTTAAGCAATCAATTACATATGAATATGACGTGACTACTCCGAAGCTCTAGACTGGTCATGGTCACGAGTTAGTGACGGGTATGTCATGGGTTCGAACTTAGTGCCAGTGAAGGCCCATCGTGTAGAATAGGGGTGGCCAAACCGCGGCACGCATGCCACAGTGTGGCACGGAAATGTAACAGTGGCACGAGAAGACTTACTGAAAAATGTTTAATTTTTTTTTTAAAGATAATAAATAACCAAAATTTCAGTTTTACTGAAGCAGGTTTCGTCTCAGACAAAAAACCTCAAAATTTGGATCAAAATATGTTTGTGAATAAATGTTTCCTGCTATATGGAACATAATGAAATAAATATCACTCAAAACTAGCTGACGTGCACCTGTATAACCTTATTTTGTAGGCATTTGTAAGAGATAATCCTAATATAGATAACTTGGTAAAAAAAGTAGTAATTCAAAAGCCACATTAAGTAAATACTGAGCGTTTAAATGATTCAAGTTATTCATTTTTATTTTATATTTAACCTAATTGATTGGACTTGTAAAAAGTTTATTAAAATAAAAACCTAAATTAGTACTTTCGTCTTATTTATTATATTATTAAATTTCGACTGCATAGATGTATTAAAAAATGTGCTATTAGCGTAAAAATCCCATAAGTACCACTTTTCATTGGAAAAGTTGGAAGTGGCACGCATAATTATCTTTTATCAAATAGTGGCACTCTTCCCAAAAAGGTTAGCCACCCTTGTGGTGTAGAGAGTCTGATACTCCTTAAATCTGTCGGGGCTCAAAGACTCCCGTTGGCGTGGTATGATACTTTGGAGGTGCCAGCTCAGAAGTCGTCATTGTCACTTGACCGAGGTTTAAAATTACGAGGTCCGTCACCAATAGCCCTCGTGTCACTTAAATAATAAACTCACTTAGCATTCATCGACCGTGATCTGAAATTATGAGATCAACTGCCTTTGTTTAGTTCTAGAATAACACTAATTTCAAGTCAGTCTAGAAACCTTTCATGCGTTCATTAAAAGTAATGTACTTTCAAACCACACTAGATCTATTTAAGTATTAAATGGAATAATGTTAAAATTTTGAAAGTTGAAAAGGATGTCGAAATTTGCTGTTATGAACTTAAAGTTATGAAATGTATGATCAGCTATCTGGAATAAAATGCTTCTCAGAAAAATATGCATTTCATCCATTTCTTGATTAAAAAGTTAAATGATAGAAACACACATTTCTTCTGGAAGGGTTTTCACTTTATGGAATTCTTTTTCAAAAGGAAACTCTTTTAGAAACTTCGTATTTAATAACACTGTTTACTATTTAAACACTTTTTTTTGTGCGTGTATGCAAAATAATTGTTTTAGCTAATTCATGTTAAGAATTCTTGTTCGTGACTTCGTTAAAAAAATTTCAGAATGTGTTTAAAAGTTTCAAAAATCTCATGTCAATTTAAATATTTTTCAGATAAAATAGTGTCTTTGAGTTGAGAGTAATTGTATATTATTCTGAGATACGGTCCTTAAATACTTTTTAAATGTATTTAGAGATAGCATTCTGGGGGGGGGGGAGTGGGAATACAACTTAGAATGAGAGTTATCGAGTGAGTAACTTCCATTCACGAGAAGAAATCAAGTAGAAAAAAGCTTTTAAAGTTCTATTCTAGATCTTAATAAATGGAACAACTTTTTTCTTTTTTCATTTCGATAGAAATGGATATTATTTTAAGGGTACTCGTTGAATTTAAATAGATATTTCTCGATATTCTGAAGTAAATGTTCTTTTTTTATTTGCTACTATTTCGGTGGAAACTTAACCGAACATTTTAGATTGGGGTTCTCGGCTTTTTAAGTTGGTCATGAGACAACTAAAATAATCATAGTTCTCCCATTGATTTTGGATGAGGAACTTTATCACAAAAGGGGAGGGGAACACGAAAGAGTGAAAAAAATCAATTGCTTGAAATTTCTATACCTTACTCATCTACTTAAATTTTTGAAAAAAATAATGGCATTTTCTATAAAAATGGTGTCGGTATTTAAATAAACACATTTTTAAATTTTACATTTATCTTTATTTATTCAAATTTTTAAAAGTAAATAATTATTTTGAAAAAGTTTTAAATACATTAGAATCCACATTTTTCGATTATTATACCTAATTTTTTTCTGTGTCTTTTTTGGAATAATTTTTATTAAGACTTTTCCACTTTATGAAAGCTTAACTACTTTTTTTACTTAGTCTTATTTCTATCTTAAGTGTTAAAGTGCTCTTTGTATGAGTATAGAATTATTTTCCCGCAATTTATTGTTCATCGAAATTACAAACCAAATTAATGCACCTAAGTAAAAAAAAGAAAACTCTTACACGACACTATTTAAAATTATTATATTTTAAGTTGTTTGAATGTTCAAAATAAATCCCCCATTGATAAAAAGGCTTTCTACTAAACGATAAATGTCTTAACATATTTATTGCCAGGAAAATTTAGAGTGTCTTGTCCTGGGTGTCAATCTTATTTTAACGAAGACATGGAATTTCACAAAATCTAATATCAATTTAAATATAGTATTATTTTGAAATGGAATTTACAATAATTTAAAATAAAAAATATCACTCTACGCGAACTCGTAGCTGGTGTCATTGGATAAAATTCCTGTGCCTGAATGCCGCTTACGAGATGTTTCGTAGGTTTTTTTCCCTTTTAACTGAATTTTTTATGTATAAAGTGGACTTTTTTTTTGTTTGGTTTGATTTTGCAAGCTCGTATACTAATTTCACCCGACAACAGCTAATAATACAAACGTGCAATGATCCTTACTAGGAAAACCTATCAGACAACGGTAGTTATATATATATATATATATATATATGCTAATGGTTGTAAAGCGCAATAAAAATGGACAGACAAGAGTAATAATTAACACACGAAACTATCAGTGACTGTACAAACGCAATTTAAAGCTTGAATGGCATGGTGTGTAGTAGCTTCTAATGCTATAAAGGGTCATTATTTTTTTTCGGTAATAAATGATATTAAATGGTTTTTTAAAACAATTATGTAAAATATTTTTCATTCATTATTTCTAATATTTCCCAACTCACAGCTATAAACTTATTCGAGATTAACTGGAGCTCAATTTGTGTAAGATAGTCTTCGTACATACGCTTGCTTATAGTTGGCTATGAATAGGTTAACTAGCATAAAATTCTTATAGTTTGAATCTTGAGTCAAATATTTTTGAAATCATTTTATTCAATTTTTATTGAAATGTAGTATTGCTACAATAAAATCTAAGTTGTGCGTTTCTTTTAGCTTTTTTTTAATTTTAAGCTTAATTTTTCGTTGCAGAAATGAAGCCTTTTCATAATTTTGCTTCATTTTTTGTCACGGTTACTTTCGATTACATGTAAGAAGACTATCTCGCCCCTTTACCTTCTCCTATACCCTTTTTTCGTAGGATTCCATCTAAAACATGTTTTTCTTTGGTTAAATTTTAATTCCTAATTTTTTTCTTATTTGGCATCTATTCACAAGACAACTATTTACACTATGAAGTTTCCAATTTTAAAATTGGCTCTTAAGAACCTAGGAAAGATCACTTTTATATTTCTAGAACACTTCTCCCTTTACTGAAAATGCTAAAAAAAAAATTTGCAATTTTTTTCCCCATCAGTTTTGAAAATGGAGGCTATATTTTGAGGTACTGTAATAGTTCCCAGTCAATCTTGCTTGTGTGTCCTTAATGTTGATTATAAAAACTCTTCTAATTGAAGGTCTGCTATTGTTTCAAGAGGAATTGTGTATTTTGCCTATTCTGTTACATTTTTACTTTTGCATTTCATAAAATTAATCAGAATTTTGCATTGTAACGTGAAACCATCCAAATGTAATTTATATTTTCTAATGTAAATTCTGATTAGTTGTAAAAGCACGTTACAACTCAGCGCATGATTTTCCAAAGTTCTGTATATTTGGAACTATTACACTTTGAAATTATTAGTATAAGAGAGAAAGATCCCCATTAGTCATCAGTGCCGGCTTAGGCTCATTTCGGGCCCTGGGTGTAGAAAATCTACGGGCACCTGCACTAATCTGCACTGTTAGTCATGTATAAGAAAGTTATGAAAATAGTTTCTAGAGAATCAGCTTAAGTATTGCTCTCATCATGAAACCATGCGATAACTAACATGTGTCCAGGGACATCTTAAGGCATGGGCCAACTGGTCCCGGGCCCCACCTTCAGGAGGGGGCCTCGTTTTGTTCACAACTCCGTCTTAATAAGATCTTGATCCGGATAATTTTAGTAGTGAGATACTATTCCCTTACATATTCTCCGAAAAATATGGAATTTCTTACTGAATGTCAACTGGCAAAAGTGGTACGACTGTATTATTATGGGATGGCCGTTGCCCATGCCTAGTACTAGGCCTAATACCATAAATAATCATTCAACTCATTTAGTTGAACTGTGGCCATCGGTCCAGCCGGTTTGTTCCTAGGTTTTTGAGATTGTGAGTCGTGTATATTCGCTTCAAATTACCTTTTGAACGAATATTTATTTGACAATGCATGCTATATGCTGTCTACTTTTAAATATCTCATGTAGGGCCTAATTCTGCATAGAGGCCCAGGGCCTAGAAAAATCTTCTCCGGCCCAGGGCCTAGAAAAATCTTCTCCGGCCCAGGGCCTCTTAGTGTCTTAAGACGTCCCTACATGTGGCCTAGGTAGCCTAGTGATTACGGTCACGAACTCGTGACGGTAGGGTCGCCGTTTCGAGACCTGGTACCACTTAAGACCCAACATGTAAAGTGGGCTGATTCACTTTAAATTAATCGAGGCTCAATGTCCTCTCTTTGATGGGGATGCGTGGCCACGATAGACTAGTGGTCTTGGTAACAAACTCTTGGCGGGCATGTCATGAGATCAAGCCCTGTACCACTGAAGACCCACCGTACAGAGGGGACCAATGCATGTTAAATATGTCGAGGCTCAAACGTCTTTCCGTCGGTGTGGAAGTTAGGAGAAGGGGTGCCAGTTTAGGTGTCGTCCTCGTCACTTGACCATGGTTTAAAATTACGAGGTCCATCACTAATAGCCCTCGTGTTACATTTTAGGGAGACTTTAATAAAACTCTCACTCACTCCACAACAAATATTCTTAAAACTGATCCCTTCCAGTGGGATATAAATTCATAAAATAAGACTAAATTTTTGTGATAATTTATTCCACACATATGTGTCATAAATCATAAATACCTCCAATGCGATATGGCAACTTAATCATAAAGAACTAGATTTTAATCTCTCTATATATGTATAGCTTTAAGCGAAATCTTTACATTGCTCCGATCTATTTGATCTAGTGTTACGAACCATTTAAACTTAAAATATTCGTTATTCTTACTCTTTCAAACTCAAACAACTATCATTAATACTCGAATCTTCAGAGAGAAACTCTTGAGCACACCAAAACTAATTAGCCAACACTACAAAAAAGAAAATGCAAAATGATCACAATCTCTTGAAATTTTCCATTGTATTTTATTTACCAAGGGAAGTTATAAATACATTATACCTTATTTAAATTTTTTATTGTAAATAATATACAGCTCTCTTGTGTGTGGACTCACGCTAAAGCCTTACAAAATCATAAATACCTTAACATTTATGACTGAAATTTTAAATATTTCAAGCTATTTTTTAATGTCTTTATCTTTTGAAACCTAATGTATCACCAGCATTGTTTATTTCCGCTAATCTGTACTGGTTTAAAAAATATATATTTTTTAGTTTTCAATGAATCATTCATGAAAAAACCAGTGAAGATAAAATGCTTAGATTGATTAAACTAATATTTTTCATAATTGTTAGCGATGCATATTCATTTCGTAATATTTTTACTAGTACTTTTTGCAAAGATTCATTATTTTTAACCTTTTAGCGCTGTTCAAATTCAATTTACGGTATATCCTCAAAAATACCTACTCATAACGTCAAAATGTTAAATGTATATTTATATAACACATTAAATTTGGTTATTTTAATCTGATATACATATAATTAACAATTATCCTAAGTATAAAGATATTACCATTTTTTAAACTTCTGTTATATTATTTTCGGTTATAGAAATATAAATCTTTTTAATCAATCTCTTGTAATTTGAGCTATTTGTGTTTTTAATCATTATGCATTAAATTTTCGTATTCATCTCAAAATATTCAAAACGCTAAGACTTCAAAAATTTGTTGGTTTTGGAATTTCGTTTTTGCAGAGGCTACATTTTTCTTTTTGATGTACTATTTAGTATTCTCCTAAAAACACTAAGCTGCATGATTTAGGCATTTATAATTAATTGATTGGACAGCTTAGGTATGTGCAGGATTTCTTTGCCATTAATTATTATTCACACAAAGGAGAAATAAAAATATTGGTTTAATTTTCCTTATCTCTTAAATTTAAAAAAATAAGGTTCTTGTAAAATGTGGAAGATAATATTTTACCAGACTTTTAGTCATTTGACATTTTTCCTTTATCAAATTAATTATAAAAAGTACTCTTACGTGCAAATTCAACGATCCAACATAAAAGTCCTTAAATAATTTTTATAAACTTTCTCAAGCTCAATCTCAGTATATATAATTAAGTTTAATTAAATACATTTTTACTTGGAACGAATTTGAAATATTTAACTTTTTTGAAGCTTTCTCACATTGGCTGTCTTTTAGTATTAGAAACTTGAAACATTCATTACAGATAATTTTAATTTCAATATAAAACTTCTGAATATAGTTTTTAATGAAAGGACAAGGTAAAATTATATTATGGAAATTAAATGTTTTTTAGTTTCTAGAACGTTTTTTCTTGTTCTCGCATTTTTCCCCCCATAATATCGTGAATATATCTATAAAACCTAGATGTACAAACACTTTATTATAATAGGATATAACAATATAAATTATAATACGATATATATGTTATAATTATTTCTCTCTGCACGTACAGAATGATTTAAAAAAGCTAACTATTTTTATTTTACGAAATTGTAGATTTTGTTTTAAAAATTAGTTTTCCTTTAATTTATCAACAAAAAAAACACAACTTCTTTATCTAGAATCCTTATAAAGCACATCTCTAGTTTCTCGAAACGCTACTTGTATTAATTTGATACTATTCCGTTTTTCTTTTGCTGAAAAATCTTAGTCTATTTTTCCTCTTATAATTTATTAGCTTTTGATTAAATAGAGGTAGATCGTAATGTTTCATAAACAGATTCAAATTGAAATTGGTTTATAAAATAAAACTAACCATTCTGAGCATTTTACCATTCTACAGAAAATTATTTTCTTTATTCCTTATACAAGATGTCATCCTTGCTATCTAAAACTGGTTCAGAATTACAAGAATAATAGCCAACAGTAATCGTGTGACTAGAACTATATTTATTTGAACCATTCAGAACCAACCAATCCTTTGCATAGCTCTGAAACAAATATGTAATCTTGTTCCTTAAATGGGAAAAAGTGTAATAAAAAAAGTAAGAATTTTTAGCTCGGAAAATTCAATAAAAAACACAACACAGTGAATCACATACAGTATGTCCACTTAAGTCCATTGCCACCCTTTAAACTTCGGAACGGCTTCTGCTATATTTTAGGTACAGTAATGTAGCAATGCACTACTGAATAACGCCATCTATTACACCATCTGGAAGTAAACAGTAGAATTAGCTATCCTATAATAAGAACGGATCGAGATAGGGGAAAGAAGTGATTTACAAAGTTGTATCACTTGACCATGGTTCGCAATTAGGAGGTCCATCGCCAAAAGCCCTCGTGTAGTTGAATAGTGCAACGTTAATATTCACTCATTCATTACAAAGTTGTAGAGCATCATCGATTTAGTACGAAAATGTACCTTGTGGACATGAATGCAAAGAATAGAATGTTTAAACCACGTATTTGTTTTTTTCGTGATTTTCTACATTGTGATCAGTGGCGTAGCGTACAACCCCTCAACCTCCACGTCGCAGGGGATGGGGCAGGATTCTAGGGGGTCCAAACTCTAAAGTTATGGTTTTGCAATCCTTTGTAAGAGAGAGAGATACGACTTAGGGAAAAATGTGACTTTACAGGGTGAGGACTCTATTCACCGTTACGCCGCTGACTGTGAAGCAAGAAAAACGATCTGAGAAAGAAAAAAATAGTTACAATATGCTTTTACTTGAGATGTTCAAACTTCTCACAGTCAGCTGCACTGCACATTGGATCCTTGTTTGAATGTCACGTTGCGCATAGAGCATGACACGTTGGCACAAGCATCCGTAATACATCCTTTAAGGACTTGCAAGGCTTGTAAAGGGGTCTCATACACCTTCTGCTTCAAATATCTCCACAGGAAAAAGTCCAGAGTCAGATCATGGGAACGTGGAGACCAACCCGACATCGCCATATACATTTATTTGGCCAACATGACGGATCGCCTGCTCACAAGACATCTCCAGGAAAGCAATACCTAATCGGGGAATTTGGGAACCAATTAATTTGATACACATTGTAGGACCATAAAGGATGCATTACGGACGTTTGTGCCAAAGTATCACGCTCTAATGCTCCAACGTGCACAATGTGACCTTTAAACAAGGATTCAAAGGAGCTTTACAGCTTACCATGATAAATTTTAACATGTCAAATAAAATCAATTGTAATAGTTAATAATTTTTTTCTTCTGGTTGTTTTGCTACTTCACAGTGAAGCAAATCATGAAAAAACAAACACGTGGCTTCACCATTCTATTCTTTCTATACCACGTTTATTCTATCCTTACCTGTCTGCAAAATGTTTTATCGTGCTAAATCACTGATGGTCTATTACTTTGTAAATCACTTCTTTCCCCTACCTTGTACTGTTTTCGAGATCGGAATCTGAATTCCACAGTTTACCACCAGGTGGATCCGTAGGTGGTTTTATTCAGTAACGAATGGCTACTTTACTATACCTAGGTATCACTTTTATGAAAAAAACAGAAGCCATTCCGAAGCTAAGAGGGTTGGTGACAAGGAACTTTAATGGGTATACTGTATATATAATTTTTATGTATATCTTGACTTTTGATTCATTTAAAATGTCAAGTATAAACCAACAAGTTTGTTTTGATAATTACACTCAATTTTTGTTTTTGTTTTTTGGAATCGAAGTCCTTACGCTTAGCTCAAAATCTTTTGAAACCCATCTTACCAATCCAAATCCAAAATAAAGTACACCGACTTGATTCTTAATTATATTCAGTAAGGCTACTCCAAACTTTGTCTATATTTATTATCCTTTAGACTTACTATCAACAGTGATAAACTCGAAAATCAAATATCTTGAAAAAAATAAGCATATTTAGGAAGTTATTTTTGAGTTAATTGTAGTTTATATAAAATTAAATATCTGAATTTTTATTCAAAAATAGGAAGAAATTCATATTAAAGAAAACTAAAATTTAATCTATTATCACTAATAAAAGCTCTTAATTAAAAAAAAATCGGGTGTTTTATCATCTAATATGCATTTATTTTTCAAATGAAAAAATATTTCCTAACTTAGTTCATTAATAAAATATATTTTAATTTTTTATGTTTATTGCAATTTTATTTTCCTGTGGGTTGAAATCTTGTTTCATCCTAAGAATCGTTATAATTCAAAAATTCATTTGACACATGCATTTCCCTTTAAAAATTCCTGATACCACTGAGAACCCGCCGTGCAGAGATGGTCAATGCACGTTAAATGTGCCAAGGCTCAAAGTCCTCCCGTTGGTGTGGTAGTTAAGAGGGGTGTGGCAGCTCAAGTGACGTCTTCATCACTTGACCGTTGTTCAAAATTACGAGGTTCGTTGCCAATAGCGCTCATGTTGCTTTGTAGTGCTACGGAAATAAGCACTTACTTCATTTCCCTTTAAAAAATTACCTTTAATGCTATTGTTCAAATTCATCATTGTTAGTTTTTTTTTTTCATCGGTTAAAAAATATAAGCATGTGTTACCACTCATTTTAGTGAGTGAATCAAAAAATGAAAAACGTACATAAGAAAACACAATGTAGGTATATGTATACTGCTTTACTTTTAAACTTATTGTGGAAAGGTGATTTAACTATGAACTTTCGTGTTTTTTCAATAAAATTTACAAACTGGAGGCAATATCATCAAATACCTTACATCTTCAAACAAGTTACTATTTTTTCCTGTTGAAGTAAAACGCAGCTGCACTTTTAGTTCACTTATTTGGATTAGAATTTAATTTCTATTAAATTTATTTTGAAACTTTGAAAGTTCCACAGTAATATAGTCTTTAATTTTGTCGCTTAAATTATTTTATGAATTTCTTACGAAAATCAATTTCGGCTTTTAAATTTGAAAAATTACCTATTTCAGAACAGATGCCGAACGATCAAAGCATAGAAGGAACTTTCGGCTAGATCAGTACCTGTATAGTGAACTTTAAAATCCACCAGCTGAGATTAGTGATAAATAGGAAAAATCTTATTTTTTTCCGATTATTTCTATATTAAAGTCTCAAAGAGGTTTCTGGGACTACTACCAATGCGAATTCAGCACAGATACTTGCGACGGCTAATTAAACATTACGTATTTATTTTGTATTTACGTATTTACGTAAGTTGTATTACGTATTTTGTATTTTTTTACGTATTTACGTATTCTAAACAGTATTTTGTTACAGCTCAAAGTGTTACATGTAGTAAAATATGAGGGAATAATCTCACCACAAAAAGTTTCTCGTGATACAATAGTACATTTGTTTATACATAATGTATAGCTAGTAAAAATGGGTCGTAAAAAATTGAATTCAACTAAAGAGGAATACCAAAAACGATTTGCCTAGAGGGGTGTCCGTGTACCTTCCACTGCTTTCTCGAAAAATTCACTTACGTCATGGATCGTGACGTAGATTTCTCCAGTAATTTTCAGAAGTATCCATATAATCGCTAAAAAGGATGCAAACTTGGTTGTATCGCCAATATTCCCTACACAATACATGTAAATTACAGTTTAACAATTTAAGCAATGGGTATGCACAGTTGTATAATTTGTACAGTGAGGGTTGGTTCATTTTTAGGGGGACAGGGTGTCCCCCCTCCCTTGGTATTTTTTAAAATAAATTTTTTCGGGTAATCCTATGTTTAAAATAAGAGAAAAGGGGTTTCCTCGATTTTTTTTAATAATTAAATGAAACCATTCTTTTAGTACTATAAGTTTTTATTCCTTTGTGTTACAAAAGCTGTAAATACATGAAATACAACTTCACCTAAAAAAATCCAAGAATTAATTTTAAAAATATTGAAAAGAAATAGAATATAATTTCTTTTAAATGTATTATTTAAAACTCTTTCTTCCCATTTTTTTTCAAAAAAACATTTTAACGCAGAGACATACGATACAGCTGCAAATTTTAAATTAAATTCAAGAACTGATAATCCATTTATGCCTAAAATAAGTTTGAATACAGTATAAAAAACTGACAATTATTATAGAAAAAAAGGCGAAATTGAATTTTATGACATGAAAGCCTTTTTAAGATTAAATTCAAAAAAGCTTCAGTGGTTTTTTCTCCGTAACAAATAAATAAAACATTTTTTTCCATATATTTTGTTTCATGTATATCCGTCCTTTACATGCTGAGAATAGCAACAAACTCAAAGCCTAGCCAGATGGGAAAACTCGCATGAAACTGTTGCGGGCCTTTTCGCTTATGGTTGACTACCCACTGAAATCTGTCAAGTCGGTTTTTAAAGTTTTATTTATTATTTTTTCTTTTGTTGGATATTCAAAACATCGTTCAACAACATGTGCCGACACTTCACCGCATGTGTTTATTGCTTTTGAAATATTTTTCGTTGCCCTGCTGTGTTTTTTGGTAAAATATTGGCGTGGTTATTTTTCTCGAAGACTCGAAATTTAAAGAATCGTCTCTTACAATTGCTTAGATATGCAATATATTTATTTTTTTCGGATTCTTACAAAATGAAGCTCTGTTGGATGTGTTTCCCAACATCTGGAAAACTCAAATTCTTCGAAAACCATAAAATTACCTTTCGTGACTACCAAGTATTAATTATTTTTTAGATTTACATGCACGTAAGAATATTAATTTGAGATTTTCAGAAAAATGCAGTCATGATCTTGTTTAAAATTAGACAAAACATTAAATTTACTTCTGAAAAATTTTATATTTACTTATGATCAATGAAAATTTTTAAATTTACTAAAGAGAAATAATTGTACATTTTAGTTGAATAATTAAGGATTTATTAGACTACATTACTATTCTAAGTATGTTATTCGAACCGTAACACCACTTTATTTTTGTATAAAACTATATCTTAATGCATATCTTCAATTTCAATCGTACAAGTTATAAAGTGATATGCTTATACATTTATGATTTTGAAAAACTTTTACGATGATTTCTAACTGTAAAAACCAAATGTTTGGATAATTTTTGTACGAATTTTCTCCCGAAATGTTTACCTATATTTGTTCAATTATTTGTTGATAATTCTTGATCTTGAATTTCTATCTAAAATCCACAGTTTAACTGAAACAATTCATATAACAGTAAACAATGCCATGGAATTCTAAAATCATAAATGTAAAAACGTTACACAGCCATAACAAAGAAAACTCCCATTGTGTAATACCCTCCTCTTAAATGCAATGAATCAGAAATAAGCTTTATCGTGTTTGAACGCATATTCAAATTATCTAATTTTATCAAGCTGTACTAGTTTAAGTAAAGTTATGTTCAAAAGACTTCAATCAGTTATAAACTTCAAAATTTGCAATATTTTGTTAAAATTGTACTTTTATTTTTGAAAAAGGAAGCATGTTTGAGTTTTGATCTCGGGTTTCGAGTTGTGGTTTGCATAAATCATATTCCAGCTCCATATTTATTCATATCGGGGGACTTCCTGCACTATCCATTAAATCACAGAATTGGGAGGGGGGAGGATATACTGCAATATACTATAGTTTTGGAAATGCTGCATTTTGCAAAAAAATTTTAAATATAACACGTTATAAATATTCAGGGTGTTTTTTCTCTACGTTTCAGATATTACTTTTAATTATTAATTCAGACTTTACAACTAATATTTCTTATTTTTAATTGATCATATGAAATCTGAAAATTTTACCGTTTTTATTTTTCTTAATTTTGAAATTCCTGTAGTTTTCTGCTATATGAGGAAACAGTGTGCATAGATCATTATTTCTGAACATATTAATGTTATTTAGGACACTGTCGATGTTTAAAATTTTTTTCGCAATATCGCTAAAAGCTCTGGTTTGAACTTTGAAACTTTTGACGAATAAAATTACTTCTAACTTTAGTTGAATTTAGGTCACTCTAAAAACTAATCTAAAAGGGATTTAAGAAACTTCCCATTTTAATAAGAATTTCTTTTTGGTTTTCTGTTAATATATCCAATTATTATTTAAATTTATCCAATTTGTACGCTAAAATTTTGAGTTCTAATTTCTAGGAGTTTTTGCTTTTTTTTTTAAATGAAGTCCCTCGCTTAATATTTGAGAAATACATGACATTTTGAAGAAGCAATTCATGCTTTTCAAATTTCTGAAAACATGCCTTCATTGTCATATTATACGCATCTTTGGTTCAAATGAAAAGGGAAATATTGGAAGATGTCACATACAGCTTCTATTCAGCGCTGTCAATGTGTTTCCACAGGGAGAATAAAAGAGTATTAAAATTCAGTACTTTTGGGAGGGAGAAAACGGGAAGACCTAAATAGGAGCGAAGCCAAACTGTGCAATATTTTCAAAGCCGTATTTTCCATGCATAGCAAAATATCTTGCGGAGTTTTCTTATTCAAAATTTCTATGGCCTTCTTTCTAAAAATTTTATATTATGATTTTAAATGATACATATAAAGATACTATGTTTATTTTTTATTGTTGCAGAAGTTTTTCCGTATTAAGTCAGAGGGGAGTGTTAAACGAAGAAAGGGAAATTTTTATTTGGTTAATTTTGCATTTTTTTTCCAAGAATATATAAAGGAAAGATTTTGAGTAGTAAGAACGATGCATTCTTTATTAAATTAAAATAAAATAAATTGCAACCAAACAATCTTAAAAAAATCGCACGAGTCTCTGCTCATACAATTTGATTTTTAAAGCATGGAATTGTCAGAGTGCTTGTTAATGGGTAGTAATTTTCTGTTTTTAAACTATTTCCAGTCAAGTTTTTCAAGTTCATTAATATTTTTATCGCAAACTGGATAAAAAAGTACTCTAAATTTGTTGTATGAATTCATTTTTCGGTTTTAAGGAACATAAGTGAATTTGTTATTGTATAATTGGACTCTTTCTTTTGATTAAACTACTGATTAATATGCTATGTGGCTATTAAGATTATTGGTAGAAAACACGTTTTGTACCTGCTTTATCATTTGTACTACAATTATAAATAAGAGTTTTATATATTGGGTTGGTATGAAAGAAATTTTGGCTTTTTAATACGAATTTTTTCTGCACAAAAAAAAACTTTAAAATATCAAATATCTTCCATTTTGTTTCATTTTTCTGATAACTTCATGAATCCGCTTTCATTGAGTTTTTGGCCCTTATCAGCAAAAATCTCCCCCCTAAGTGTGACTTTTACCATTTAAAAATGTTTTTAAAATTCAAAATAAATGATAATTAGATGGTGCAAGGCGGGGCTATATGGTAGGTGTGATCACTTCCCAATGAATTTCAAATAATTTTGTATGTCTTGCTAAAGATTGAGTTAAAGATGCATCAAGTTTGGTCCATGAACTTTCTCGATTAATGTTATTTGTAGACGATCCCTTTTTCATCCCCTACCTTACACCATCGGATTATCATTTATATCAAAGTTAACGCAATTTTTTAAATGGTAAAAATTTCAGTAATAATGACCTCAAATTGCACTCAATTGAGTTTTATAGCCGATAAAATCTATGAGCGTGGAGCTGATAAGAACTATAAAAAAAAAATCTGAGCTTAGAATCATGAAGTTGCAAGAAAAATGGCAACAGGTAATCAAACAGAATGGAAGATATTTTACTGATTAAAGCTAATTGTTAGAATAGAAAAATTTTACCCTAAAACCAGAAAATATTTTCTTGCCAACCCAATAGCTTTAAAAACTGGTCTTTACAAGATCTTCATAGATCCAAATACTTTGAAAAATTGCTGAGGTAAAAAAAAATATTCTAATAGAGTATTTTCAAATTTTTGGACGTTGATTTTTTTTATTTGATGTTGAAAAACAAATTGCTTTGGACTATTTTCAATCTACCCCAATCATTTCACAGTAAATAAAGTATTATTAATTTCTCTTTCTGTCTGTGTGTATGCATGCAGTGTATATAAAATAGAAAAAAATAGAAAATAATACATATGTTATTTTTTCTTTTACAAACATCAATGAGCTCATACTCTTGAGAAAATAGTTTTAACATTCGTGTAAAATAGAAGCAATTTTTTTATATATAGCTTCAGAAAAATGACAGAGCTGCCGTTTCGACAAACTGCCACTTTGTCTAAATTTGCAATGAATAAACCCCACCACCTATGCTACGGAATTGTTTTTTCCTTGAATACAATATATTATTCTGTGACTCTTATAGTTAGTATTCCTATATATTGTTTGTTTTAAAATTGTATCAACTCTTTTATTTGTGAACCACTCATATGATTACTGACATTTTCACCTTAAGAGGTCATTTCAGTATTAAATTGCTTTAAGAATTTAAATCAGTAAATACTTTAAAATTCAGAGTTTCAGTTATATAGCAATGTTTTATTAAAGTATCTTTAAAGGTTAGAGTGTGTGTATGCGTTTCTTGAATGGGGCATCAAATTCAATTATTTCTCAAAAATACATAATAAATCCCTTGTTTTACAAATAATTCTAAATTTTGAGTTCCTAAAAGCCTAATGGCTGAAGACGTGAACCTCATGTTGCATAATGAACTAGTTGGATTATTTGAGTTCGTAGTTCATCAAAAAAGGAAGATTACTTTATTCGAAACTTAACCGAGATTAGATACTATCACTTGGTGTGTATGGACATTTAAGAAAGTTAAGTTTTGATATCGGCCTTTTCGTCATTTTACCGTTGTTAGAAATTACGTCATTTATAGCTCTTAAAATTGATCTATTTGAAGCAAGCAGCCTAAATTTTGAACATTCATATCGAAGTGTAATGTGTTTAAGAATGCTTGAATCAAAGTCACTTGTCTAGAATATTAGAAATATACCTGATAATTTAAAAGTACACACTATATAATGATAGGGGGGTGGGGTCTTTTGTTTCAATAGAAATTAAGTCTTTAACTCTTTACAAAATGTTGACAGTATAAATTACCACTAGTTCATTCAATTAATAGCTCTTTTATTTTCTAGCTATTTTACTTTATTATTTGTAGTTTTTACGAAGAACACAGCAACACAGAAATATTTTTTGCTCTAATACCGCTGCAAAAATGTGTATATGCATTTAATTTCGAAAATTATTTTTCCCAGTCATTTGTGATGATACGGATTGCCTTTTGAAAAAACTAAGCATGAATGTGACATATCTAAAATTCAGTGAAGTCTAAGAATTACATTCAAGTGATAACGGCTTTTATTTAAAAGTTACGCATGTCTTTTGAATGTATTATGGTAAAAAAATAAATTATAAAATTCTTAATGAACTGCTATTTAATAATTTATTTGTATTAACATTGTTGAATAATTTGAAATCAAAATTCAAGTATCTAGTAAGTTGAGGATTCTTATATTAATTTCGCTGAAATTACAAAATTCGAAGGAAATAAGCTGAACTATTGAATTCGAATTAGTTTTTTTTTTCGCTATTTTTTCATAACGTAGAAAAATTTAGCCTTTTTAAATCACTAGATTATTTAATAAATTTAAAATTAGCAGCAGTGTAACATTTTTGTTTAATGGGTGAACTGATAAAAATATCTTTTTTTTTTCATATTAAGTCATGTGGTTTTGAATTAACCAATGAAAACTTAATGTCGTAGTCACCGTAGCTGGGTGGTCACAGTCGCGAACTCTTAGTCGCCGTTATCGAGTTTTGTTGCCTTTGAAGGTCCGCCGTATAGAGGGCTTATGCAAGTTAACCCGGGAGTAGTCGCGCGCTCGATAGTAACGTTAGTGGTCGCGTGGGGTGACGGAGTCACCCCAATCCTTTTTTTATAATTTTTATTGTACATGATAAAAGTCGTAATCCAGGTGAATTTTTTACTAAGAAAGTATACTCGTCTGCCTCTGATGACTTTTCGAATTTTATTTCATAATTTGAGAAAGTCCAATCAAACTGAACTAAAATGTTTCAAATGTGCGTATTTTAATAATGGACACAAATCACATACACTTTTCGTTAACATTACACGAAAGATACTTGAACAAAATATGATAGTTTTGCCGGCAAGTTATTGTAGTTTTATTGTTCATAGATGATCGACGAATAAATAGCATGTAAAACTTTCTCTTGTTTGTGTCTTTTTGACAGGACGCAGTGTGTTATGTGGTACCATATCTTTTTTGATAAGTAGCATTTGAAAAAATCTTCCTTTCGACTCAAACGTTTCCTGTTCATCCTTTTTTTAAAAGTTTGCTTTTGATATCAAGATTAATCTCCATTATTTCATCAGGTTCTTCCCTTGTCTTGATCAATTTCTTTTTCCGAAGATTCAACTTCATCCATTAGAAATAGCAGATGCCCATTTCTTTTTTATATTCTGTTAATTTTATATTTATAAACCATAATGAGTCGTACAACATGGCAATCAAACAAATGGCATTCACAGGGGGAAAATGCAGCCTGTTCATGGAAAATGTTTTGGAGCAAAAGAGGTCGCGTGGGGAGCTCAGTCAACCCAGATACCCTAAGATTTTGTAAAAAAAAAAATAAATAAATAATAAAAAAACGTTTGCCACTCCCAAAAATGATGTAGATATGCGACAAATACATTTTAGTTCCCATGAAGACTGTCATATGTAGGAGAATACTGACAAGGTCATTAATAACAGTTTTCCCAGAATGAAAGATTTTGTGAGCCTGGGGTGACTCTGCCCCGCGTGACCACTCCCGGGTTAAATCTGTTGTGGCTCAAAGTCAACACCTTAGGATAGTGTGGACACTTGAAGAAGGAAATACTAACTCATGTGTTGTTCTCGTTATTTGATCAAGGTTCATAATTATGAATTCCATCACCATTATCCCTCATGTAGCTTCAAAGTGCAATATTAATTAGCTATCATTCAACAAAAGCTTATTGTCAGGCATTGAGCTTTCTACAGCAAAACGACTTCGTGATAAATTTTATTGTTATATAATACATTTTTTGTCACAGATTATTTATTTGAAAGTTTAATCAACTAATATATGTTTGAAAATTTTGTCTGTTACTTCACAAAACCTCTTGTATTGTATAGTATAAATTTTTTAAAGAAATATTTTAACTAAAAAGTGTATTTTTCAAGAAATGTCAACCAAGGGTAAGTATATCACAGGAAAAACTTAAGGAAAATAATCTATCAAAAACATCAATTTCCTTTATCCTCAAGAAAATAAATTGTATTATATATGTGTGTGTGTGTGAAGAACGCTAGTTTTTAGAGCAATTATATCCTTATCACAAGATAACCTTGAAGTAATTTAATCTTTTCTTTTTCATTGGGATCCTAATACTTGAGTTTTCAAAAAAGAAAAGGCTCTAATTTAAAATTTGTTTATGTTTATCTTTTAACGTTTTTCACGCCAAAGATAGAATATCCATATTTGTCAGCCAACTTTCAACAAATTTCAAAAGCGTAACTTTCTGCAAATGATTTTTGGCAGCAGTGCCATTGGTTCGAGTCAAACACTGACTTGAGGTTGACAGTTACTGCCGGATAGAATGATAAGTTATAAAAAAACGTGCAGTTTTAGGTTGCAAAGTGAAGCTTCAATTTCCAAATGACAAGTTATTTATCATGAGTATTGAAAGAGATGTTTCACAAATGGAAACTATTTTTACCACCTAAAAGAATATTTTCATAACAGTTGTACTCTCTCTCTCTATATATATTTTTCAGTAACAGATCACTTTGAATACATTGTTTCTTTTACCAGAAGCAAATGTATATTTTTGTAGCTTATTTTTCAAAATAATTCCAATGTGAATTTTTTTAAAGAAATCACAATACAGTTTCATTAAATTACTCTTATTTTGCGGCGACAGTTCCGTTGCTTTGCTGTCTTTGTAATCTAAAACAAGTTTTATTTCCACCAGTTTGAATAGTAATCGGTTTGATTCTTCTACATTAAATTCAACTAAGCCTGTTGATATTAACTCTTAATTTTTAAACAATTACTTAATGTCCTCTGGGGAGAAAAATCTTTTAAATTATCATTAACTCCAGTTTTTTAAATTGATATAAATATATTTCTGGTAAAAGAATGCCCCATGCGCGTGTAAAGTTAAAATAACATTTTAATTAATTCACCTAAATTTTAGCGTATACAGAAATTAGAGTGAAAGAAGCATTTTGGATGTTTGTTGTGGGATTTTGAGAAAATGTTGGCGCTGTGAGAAATAAAGGTTACAATGGGATATTTTTAAAATTTTATTCATGTAAATCTTGAGTATTCTTGAAAGCTTTTCAAATTAAAGATTTTTTAATAAAAATTTGTAGAACGGTTTTTATAAATGCATGTAATGTTGAAGAATGTTTTCATGTATAAGTAGGTTTCTTTTAAGTTCTTGTTTGAAAATTTTGATGATGGCAATTTTAAAAAAATGGTCCTTTACTGTTGATATCCTTAACTTTTAAAAATATTTTTGCTTGCTCCGCAAATGAGCTTTATACGTAAAAAGATTTTTTTTTGCCTTTTATTCACGTTCCAAATATATAGTTATTTTCTAACTTATAAACACATACATTTAACTTTAAGGCCAAAGCACTTTTCACGAATTCAAAATGTAATATGCATTGAATTATAAGCAAAACATTTTGTTTCAGACTAGCTAAAAAAGTTTTATCAAAAGAGAAAAGATTAATATTTCATATTTCATTAATATTTCATTAATATTTGTATTAATACATTGAAGAGGGTATGCGAAAAAAAGTATGCAGCCTTGATTCCAAAATTTTTTTTGTAGGATGAAATTTTTAAAAAGCGAAAATGTAGTAAAATATTAAATTAATAATTGAAGTAAATTTAATAAAATAAAAGACGAATATAAAGTTGAAAAATGGAAAATGATAATACACGTTTCCTATCCTCAAAATGTTTAGTAGTTTGCGGAATATTCAATTTTATCTGGAAGCAGAAAACATTTAGCTAATATTTTCTTAAAAGAAAGATTTACACCACTTAAGGCTACATTGGACAGTAAAAAACATTTAGTTTATTACATATATGCTCAAAATTTTGTCTTATTATACTTATGACATAACTAAAACCACATAAATACAAAAAAAAAAAAAAGAGTTCTCAAAAAATTTAAAATTAAAAAAAAAATTCAAGAGAATTTAAAAACTTCAAAAGGTTTTATGCGTTTCAATTTATTTTAAATTCTAAATTTCCACCTGATTTTTATTCTTTAAGCAATTTTTTTACAAATTAGTGCATTCAGTGTAATGTTTTATATGATAATTTACAAAATATGGGTAAACGCATGTTTTCATATGAAATTTTCAAGAATTTTAATGACTATATCCGTAAAAAACTTTAAATTCTTCTTTCACACTATAACTACAATGCATCCAAAAAGGTATAAATACATATCAGAGTAATACTTTTGGAAAGTTTCGCTATAATTGGACAAAAACTGCAACGCATGGAACATTTTGAATTTTGGTTTCGAGGTAATTTTTTGATTTTGAGAAAAACAGCTTTTTTTTTTTTTACTTTAAAAATTTTAGCTTAATATAGCATTTTAAAAGTTTAATAAAAATCCTTTCCTTGTTATTTTAAAAATTCTTTCGAGTTAATTGTATCAAAAGTTAATATAAATTACATTTTAATTGATATACTTTGCACTAACCAAGTATAACATATATCGCTCGTATGCCGAATTATCCCAATTATTGTATTACACCAAGAATAATTATGAGAATCGGATTATATTATAAATCTTCTACTAAATTGAATGTATTTATATTTTTTCATCGATATGTGTTTAGTAAGTGACGCACCGAACCTTCTTTCCTACTCTACACTGAAAAGATTTTAATACGTTTTATATATATTGCTAATGTATGCTCACATACACATGCATGTATTGCCATACCTTTTTAGCCCATAATACTGCGTTTCTCAAACTGTGGGGTGCACCCCTTAGGGGAGCGAGGTAACCCTACATGGGGGGCACAAGCATATCGAAAAGTTGGAAATAAAACATTTAAAAATATTACTAACTTACTGAAATGAAACGAGACAAAATGCATTCTGAGATAATAAAAAATAAAACACGCGTTTACATTGATATAATACACATATAAATGTATCAGTACTGTACAATGCATTTCATAATTAATTTAACAATACTAAGTTAAAAGAAAAAGTTTAATAAAAATAGTGACCCCTGGGCATGTTATTTTTAAAATTTATGTACGAAATTTAATACTTATCGTGATCTTTTGTACGGTTTATGGTAAAAGTTACATTGTAGCTTTAGCGTCGAAGTACATTATTATTGAATTCAATACATTATTATTGTATGGAGGGGAGCGCGATGAAAATTATTGAAAATTGAGTCGCAAATATTGAAAGATTGAGAAGCACTGCCATTATAAGAATATTTTTAAGTATCTTATTTGCGAATAATGCAAACATAATATAGCAAATAATAGATAATATAAAATATATCATTCCATATATTATATAGATCGATATGTAAATAATCAATAAAGATTAGAGCAAAAGTTGTGTAGCATCTGTAGTAATCTGGATGTTTAAAATCAGTATTGCAAGCCACGTTTTCTATTTCTGTTTATACCAAATGTTGTTTAAAGCAATAAAACGTATGAAGTAGGATAGCTCTGATATAAAGCCTCATTGTTGATTGTTTGTAAGATTGCAGCTAGTGACTTCTGTGATAAGCATAATTTAGGACTATATTTTCAAGATTCTCCACCCCTCAAAAATCGTGAGTAATCTAATCTTTCATTTTATGTGACCTCTTCTTTCATTTCTTGATCTGTGACGTCATCGTTAGGGACCTGCATGTCTAAAACCTATGTGAGAACGTATTCCCGGGTCAAATAATCTCTTCTTTTATCGTTTGTTATATCTTGTGAGGTGAAAGGTTATGTATTTTTTCATGTGAAAGTAAAAACAGAAGATCTTTTTTCCCCTCTTGCTTCATTTTTAGCGAAAATTATTTGAGTTTTCAATCTTCACCTTGAACAATAAATAGCAAGGGAAAAAAATTCCCGATCTCGCAAATTGAATTATCAATAGCGTTACTGAATCTTTCGCATGACTTGATGTAAACAATGTTTTCCCAAAATCGTTCGCTAAAAAAATAATCCAATTACGAGAATAAGAAAAAAGACTTTTACGAAAGAATTCTTGTGTAATGAGATAAAAAAAGATACATGTGTATGGATTCCCATAATCCTAAGGATTACGAATTGTCGTATTTTGGGAACGAAATTTCAACTCGCCTGAGCTCCAATCAGATTTCTATCTTTTGCTTCGGATAGATTATAGAGCTATATCTGGCTTCAATAAACATGGTTTGTTATAAGCGTGTTTTTGTCCAAAATATATTAAGTAATATCTATATAGTTATTTAAAAGTTTACTTTTTATTATGCTGAGTATTTTTAGATAAATTACAATTTCATTTACATTTCTTGTTTAAAAGGAAGATAATCTTAAAAGGAGTTAATAAGCTTGAATTTTTGTTGATGAAACAAACAAGAAAAAGTAATAGAATTCTGTTACGAATGGTTTGTAGCACAATATTCTTAATTCAATTAATTTACAGCAAATGACTTAAATTAAAATTACTTTTATAGAATTTGATGCTTTTGGTAAGATGGAAACTTTTAGCATTAACTCTGCTTTTATGTGTGCTCATCCTTTTTGTATAACTACAGTAATACATCGCTTGCTCATCGTTCAAAAAAAAGGTGGGTTTCAGCACTAGTCATTGTATTGTTATAATATTGGTTTATTGAAACCCAAGCCAATTTCACGATAATTGTTTATCTACGTAGAGTTAATATCTGAAATGCAAGATATTAATACCAGGGGTAAGATAATCTTATTTTCAATCTGTTTTTTAAAACAGTTTTGTAGTTTTGTGTAGCAGAGGCTTCAAATTTAAATAAGTACAAATTGTGGTACAATCAATTCTTCAGTACAATTATCGCCAGATTTTTTAGCCCTTTTAAGATTAAAAATATGCACAAAATTATTATATTAATAATTAAATTACTATTAAATATAAAAATTGTGTTTTGTTTCAGTAATTAAATTTTGAATCTATTTTTTTCATTAATATTACCTTATAATCTAAAGCAATTATCCTTTATATTGAAGTGACATTTAAAAATATTAATAATTTAGTAAATTAATGTATAATTTCATTCATTTTGTTTGTAATACTAAGTGAGCGTGTGTATGTGTGTGTGACATAAAAGGAACATTAAAAGAGAGAATTGTTTTACGTAAATTTAGTTCTTTTTACAAAATGTAATACATTTATAATTAAATATTCTCTGAAAAAAATTATATTTATAATATGTGTGAGAAAATATTGTTATATATGTACACAATTAAGATAATGTATTATACACAGTCGACCTATTTTGTCAAATCAAAAGATGTCGCCAAATGCCGCAAACACAGTAATGAAAATAGCAGCATTTGGCTACATTTTTTGAATTTGCGACGTCGTTTCATTTGGCGAAATTGGTCGATGATATAATTCGTATAAGTACTAAAATTTTTAAACAGTTTCCTTAATTTGGATTTCAAAATATTTTTGATTTTAAGGCCATTTAATTTATAATCGCTGAATTTTGGGAGTTAACTTGCATCAGAAAACGTTTCGAACAACGTCGCATTTTTTATTTAATTAACCCATTAATTTATTAAACCCTTTAATCTATGTCGGGATACTAGGGTGTTAAGAATTCCCTAACGAATTTCTCATTGTAACCATCATAGCGCATCTGAATGCTTATGTAGGTAGAAAGTTCGTTTTTTTTTTATTTTTTTTTTTTTTTTACTCACTATTTCTGAATGTAGCTCACTAAGCTTTGAAAGGTGTCCAGGCCTTATAATACTGGATAAAATAAATCTGTTTATGTTTCTTGTTAAAAACTGATGTCCATTATAGATGTTTCTTATTTAATGTCTATGTCAATATACAGAGTGCAATGTAATTCACTGCAATCTCCGATTGCATGCATTTCTTGGACTGAAATTCTCCCACAAATTAAAGCATTTATTTAAAGATATTTAAATCCTCGTATTACATATTCAAAAATCTATATATTAGTAGTAATGGTTTGTAGTTAATATATACTTTTAACACAGCTGTACACCGAAATAACTGCAACAATGCGGGGCCGTTATGTTGGTGGCCGATTCAGATTTTGGCTTGTCTCTCTTTCACCATTACAAATGGAGTCCCAGCCTAACTTATAATTAAATCGACGTAAGTGCGCTTTCATTATCGTTGCGAATGTAGTCACGAAAGCCGGTGGTCTGAGCAACCGCCAAGGCATAACTTAACGCGTTAGTGTAGTCCAATTAATATCTTAATGGTAAAGCAGAGAGTTTGAAATTTTATACACTATTGGTTGTAAGTAGCTAAAGTGGTATTTAAATAGATCTCCTCATTGAAAAAAAATCTAATTGGTTTTAAAAATGTTTGACAGACATAATGATTCTTATTAAACATAATGGTATTTATAAGCACCCTTTTGGGATTTGTGAATTTCATTATTTCTAATACGGGTTTCTAATATTAAGTTCTTTGAAAGAAAGAAGGGAAGAAATTCTCCAAAAATAAAATGGCATAATCTAACATTATCAGTTAAACAAGAACTTAATTTCGAGGATAAAAAGTGGGATAAGGTATACTGATTAAATAATTTTATCCCATTTTCAAAGTTATTCGGCAAATCAATCATCTTTTAAGAAAATAAGATAATTTAATGAAACCTAGCCCAAACTTTTTTGGTAGACAAGCTTATTTATGCGTATTATATAATAAATCTTCGTCATTTTGTATGTGTGTGGATCGGTGCTGTCATATTACTAGTGAACAACATTTTAAACAGTTATTTCAAAAGTTGTTACTTTTGACCTATTCACACGTTTTAAAGTATTACATTCTTATATTTTGATAGCATATAAGCTACATGACATCATTTATAATTAAAAATTTAAATTCTTTATTGGGGAAGTTAATAACTTTTCATAACTAGCGCTTTTGATAAATTCTATGGCACATGAATAATTTTCATAACCCAATCTCTAACGAATTTGTATGATTGTTCAAAAATTTTATAGTATCTCCGTTGTTTAGCAGTTTAAAACCATTAGAATTGTGACAATATGAAAATGTGTACAGTAGAACCCGTTTTTGTGCGGTCGTTTTTTTATGCCATTTTTATGCAGTATATGAATTTCAACGGTTTTGGCGCCACATTGTAATGTTTTCTCTCAATGTATATATATGTACACTTCAAGACGCTTTAATCATTTGTGATAAACAGTCTCCTGACACACACACACACATTGCACATTCAATTGCTTTCTCTCAACACACCAACAGCCCGGGCTTGATTGAAGACGAAACTTTCAATGGCGGTGGGTATTATCAATAATTTGATAGATTATGTAGACGGACAAGAAAAACCGGATTCTTTGAGAACGGATAAAGTTTATGCATAGATCCAGCTTTCTAACAAATTGGAAAAGCATTTTCTTAAAATAGATAGTTCCGAAAGAGTTTGAAATTCCAAAAAGAGCTTCGATCTTGTATATCTGGTTATCGTTATGTTTATAAGCAACTGACTAACCTACCGTCGCGTAGTCGCAAAAACTTATCACTTACTTGATGGTGCCAAAAAATAAATCAATTGAAATTGTATCTTCAAGTGACGATAGCGATTTTGAGCTAATTCATCACAGGAAGATGTGCGCTTCGGATTACGACGAATAGTAGTAAATTATGGGAATTATGTATGTGCATTTTGAAAACTAGTAACTTTAAGAAATTAAATGTTTTTAAAATGTTTTTATGTGTAATTTAATTACTCATTTTGCTTGGAAGTACTTTCCTATACATTTCGTAAATAATTGACGTATTTTCTAAGGGAGACATTTTTCCGCATAAATTTTTTTTCTTCTGTGATATGTCGACTGAGTTGTTTGTTTTATGAAATTTTCGATTATTTTTTATGGCGGTTTCATTTTATGCGGTCCTTATCTACCACACAAATACAGACTTTACCGTTTTATATCACGCTGAAATGGTGTGGAAGTTGGAAGCGTACAGTACCAACTCCAGTCTTGTCTCCGTCACTAGACTTATAGATCAACAAACCAATAATTGATTGCTTATTATCGTCGTACTATGAAATACCACGGTGGAGTGGTAGTTTTAAGCCATGTTCAAGTGATGAAGACACCTGAGCTGGCCCCCCACACTCCAAACTGCTACACCACGACAAATTTATCGTGAATTCAAGACACAGCAAAAGCAACGTTGTTCGCTATCCTGACAACTCAGTTAATGTGGCTAAACAAACCAGTTAATATTCAGGGGCAGTTGACTCCGGTGGCTTAGAAGTGGTAGTGTGCCCTCTTGATAAACCTAAGGTTGCGGGGTTCGATCCGGATCGATCCCAGCTGGAGTCGATAGATTTTCTGGATGTGAAAATCGTAGGCATGCATATCAAATGATTATACACCATGGAAAAGATCACTCGAGTGTCAATTTGACTCTGGTATTCTTAGCAACATTTAGCATCCGTCGGAAGCTTGAATTAAAAAAACTCTTTCAAGCGTCCAAATTTGGTAATGAGGCCACCCCTAGATGGTGCCACTGTGAAATAGCGCTCCCATTCGGGGACTAGCCATGTCTAAGAAGATTAAGTTGCTAAAAAATGCAACTCCATTGGAAAAAAATATTTAAGGACATAGTCTAACGACCTGATAGTCAATGGCCAGGCGTTTGATAAATAAAAATAATAAATGTTTAACGGCATGTGTGTTTTATAGCAGCATATAAATGATCACTTCATAAAACTGCTTTCGATTTTGCCTAGCATAAAAAGAAACGTGTGCCACACAAGAATAAAATTTCAAACTTCCTTTTTTCATCAAAAAATCAATTCAGAATAACTGATACGAATATTTGAACTCGAGATGCCACCGAAAAGTCGTCTGACTGAATAGTCGACTATGATTCCCAATAGATGACGTCTGAATCTTGTCCCCTGGGAGTACGATTTACGTCATCTCGTTATTATCGACAGAGATATATTTTACTTTCTATTTACATTATGCATTTTAATAAAATACTAGATAAAGGCTATAATTACTGAAATTCTAAGAGGTCTTTTTCTTACTGCTTAATCAATTATTTATTTAAAAAGGAAGAACACAAGTACGATTTGTAATACATTGGTTGTATTGCAACAAAAATATCTCGAAGTCTTTATTATACATATTCCTTCGTTCTAACTCAATATAAAAGATGATTTGTAGTTCTAGATATAATTGTTTTCATATTTGTTGCTAAATAGATTTGAATAGAGCTTTATTTTTCATCAATCTAGTAAATGCTTGTTTTATTGGATTTGATTTTAGTTTGCTTATCTCATTTTTTGCCCGTGGCTCAAAATTGTCGAAATTGAGGTCCGCCGCCAATAGCCCTCATACTACTTCTTGTACGATGTTAAAAATCAATCAATTCATTTTGGGTTGGTATGTATTTATTTTATAAAATATTTTATGTGTTGAATATTTATATATTCCCGTTAGCTAAATGAACAATTTAATTCAAAGATCTTGAATGTATAGTTTTCTTGGAATTTTGATGGGGGGACGTATGGTCTAGGGGGGGGAAATACTGTGCAGTATATCACATTGGAAATAGAATGCTTCATTAAATGCATAATATTGAGAAATATAAATTTTAGAGATATATCAAATTAGCTGAGTTAATTTATATATAGCACGAAATTGAAATTCACAGACATGCAGCTGATTCAATAAACATTTCAATATCTTCCCGTATACGTGTAATGTATTTTCGAAAAAGAAATTTATAAGTATTTTTTTATCCTTGGTGTGTTTAGGTATTGTTAGTAAAATGTTAATTCGTACTTTTTAGAATTTGACTAATTAAATTTGGCACAACTTTCAGGTTAATTTATTTTACGCATTAGGTTATTAAAAGATGCTTTTTTTCTGATCTTCATTTCTACATGTTTTATGTGAATATTTTGGCCATAATTTACTTTGTTATGATGAATACTCAGGAAAAGATTTTTATACTGGCACCAGTATTGCTAGGATTTATTTAAACGTTTGTGCGCATTGTAGGGAAAGAAAGACGATGGCCTGACCTTTCACAAATGATACATGCACTCAAACCCGTACGAAAAATTTGTGCGCACAATTTAAAAAACTATTAAGACCTATTTTCAGTAAAATATGTGGGCAATTGCGAAAGACCCGAATATTTTTTAAAGCCAAAAAAAAGCAGTTTACGCCCAGACAACTTATTTTGAAGTGGACTCCAATATGTATTTCTTTCCCTTCAATTTTCCTTCTTTTGTACACATAAAAGTAATTATATAATAATTATTTTACATAGTTTAAGTAAATATTAGTAATATCACAAAATTGTATTTGTTTTTTATTTTTTTAAAAATTATCAGTTTCATTTTTAAAAAAACAAGTCTCTATAATTGACCAAATTAGTATTTTTTAAAGCATTGTAGGTAGGTTTAGATGATGGGTATTTTCTGAATTTAGTAAATAGAGTGCAAAATGGAGGGGGGAAAATACCATCTTGAATTAGTTTGGCATTTTTTCATACAAATACAACTAGGCCTAGTATTATATTAAAGTTCTAAATAAATGTATCGTTCTCTAAGTTAAAAGAGTAACTATTTTTCAAAATTTTAGCCTAGACTTCCAATCAGTGGCGCACGCATGACATTTTCAGGGGGGGGGGGTTCGAGGGTCCAAAATCCACCATTCTCGTAATATTCGCCAATATTCCGCCAAATATATTTTTTTTGATTTTGTTGATTATTGGAAATAAAAATACTGTAAAAAATAAATTATTGAATAAATAGTTAGCATTAATCAATAAAATAAATTATTAATAATACTTTAATTTCATGTACTATATACATGGGATTATAATCAGCGGAAAAAACGAACAAGGGCGTTGAGAGGGGGAAATCCTTTCCCTTGTGTGCGCCACTGCTTTCAAAGTTAGTTTTACAAAAAAACTACTTGAATTAAATGTTGCAATGATTGAGCAAATTAGAATGTTTTATTACTTTTAAATGCAGAAAAGAAAACACATTAATTTCTTATTGTAAAACTTGTATTTTCTTTTATGGAAATTTGTTAAGCGCATTGATTAGATTATTTATTTTTAAGATGTGTTTCGCATTCATCTCTATAAAATATTTCAAAGCAAGTTTGTCTAGACTTCATGCATTAAATTCCAAATACATAATATATTTGAAATTGTATTTAACTATTTGAAACAATTTGACTTCATAAAATATTAAATATTTATTGAGATACATTGTTTCAAGAATTCGGGCGTATCCTGTTTTGCATTTTGAATAACAGTTAAAGAATCAAAATCCAACTTTCACAACGTTGAAATGAATAGGAAAAAAATTAATATAATTTTAAAAGTCTATTATGGGAGAGATGAGGATTTCCATTAATGGGGGGTATTTGTATTCACATCGAAACTATTTAGCAATAATTGTGAAGGTATTAGTGATTCAATGTAAAATTTAATCCTCTTAACAATTAAGTTAAATATACTTATGTTAATAATGCAATATGTGTAATAATCTACATTATAAATTCCAGATTTTTAAAGATAATTGTTTGTTTGATACTCTTTCATTTTGTACCTTATAACACTTCACTGGAGGGGTGGGGACTTTCATTAATTGGAATTTAAAATTATTTATCAACTTATTCTGATGAGGGTGGAGAAGGTGCTTAATAATGCTCTCACCTAATTAGCACATGTTAAATATGTCAGGATATTATGGATTTTAAAACAGTTTTAATAAGAAATAAAATGAGATTTACAAATAGATTATATTCTCTTGAAGAAAAAGTTACTGAAAAGCAATTGAAGGATTCTTAAAAAGGGAGGATATGATAAACTTCTCGAAGATTCAAAAAGAAATACAATTCCTTTTATGTTCACAACTTTTAAAACTTGTTTCTTAAATTTTGTTTCTTTAAGAATCGTTAAAAATATTTAAAAAGCTTTTTTTACAATAACATTTTTGTAAAAAATTTCAAGACATTGTTACAACTTTAGTAAATAGAGATTGCTAGAGAAAATATTTTGACGCATTAAAAATCTTTGTAATTTATTTAGTTAATAGTGACAGCTTACACGATTACCAAATAATCAAAAGGGTTATCCACAAAAATTGCTCTAAGCATTAGGAGGAGGGAGTGGGGGAAGGGAAGAATACGGTCATAAAACTCGAACTCATCGTACCTTATTCTTTCAGTCATACAAAAAAAAGTGTAGAATTACTTTAAATCGGATTTTTTTACAGGTTTAAATTTCAGTTAAATATTACGAGTTTGTTCCCATCATTTTTAAGAGATTAAAATGTTTCACTGATTATTTACGTTTTGACTGAAAAAATCTCTACATTACAGATAATTTACGAATACTGTATGATTTACACGCTGGAAATGTAAATTTAAGCTATACCACAGGACATTCTAAATAATTAAGTATAATTATTTTTAATGATTAACTTACATGATTCAACTTATATATTATTTAATGAAACAATTTTTTTTAAAGTAAATTATGAATAATTAATATAACATTAAAATATTGATTCCTGTCTTCAGACTGTCTTTTTGAATAGCAATAGTTAAATACATTAAAAAACTATGTTTTGGGAAATATTTCTTTTTTTTTATTCGCACGTAAGATCACCAATGTGTAAAAAAATAAAATGGCTTTAAAAATTCTTAATTCTTCTATACACTTACACTGAGTGTATAATCGTATTTGTTCTTCTATATTTAAGCCTTATTAACAATTTAATCTTTAGTATGTTTTCCACATTATTGAATGGACAGAAAGGCTATTAGAAACCGCCCAAGCATTATTATAGCTCTTTAAACACATCTCGATACACATGACTTCCACTAGATGGAGGTTACAAGCAATAAACGTGACAGGAAAAAGAGAATAGCATTTACATATAAGTTGATGAGAGAGTTGTACCTTTACAATATTTGAGCTAATAATCTCAGATTGTATGAGTTTTTGAAACGCAGTTCTTGAAAGAATGACATTTTTATGCTTAAAAAAGCATAAGGAAAAATCTTTTGTGTCGATTATGAACTGATTCGAAGAACTTTTTTTTATTGTTATGAGAGTGTAGCTCGCAGGCCATAAGCTCATTTCTCGATTCCGCCAGTACCATGAGTAATAAAGAGTACAGAAAATATTATACTGAGTAGAACCTCAAAAATCTCAGATTTTGTGTGGAAGTTAGGAGAGTAGGATACAGCTTACACAAGTATCATTCTCGTCAATTGACCGAGGATAAAAACGAGTTATGTTCCCAATAGCTTTCATGATGCTTCAGACTCTGTGAAACTTAATAAAAAATATCAAATCATTAGGTGTGATAACTTTGTGGTTAAAGGTGTAGGGTTCATAACTAGCTGTTTTTGTGATTAATCATTGACTTTTGACTGAATACTTAAGGGGGCATAGTACCTTGCGAGAAAAAAAATTGTTCGTTACCATATACATGTTACGATTCATCATAAGTTAAAAAATTTTGCTTATTTTGATCTGAATTTTTTATATTATAACAATTGTATAAACTTTAAGAAAACTAGACAAATTTTGTTCTTAAATAAATACAATATTTTTAAAGAGATGATAAATATGTATACCAATTTTTTAAAAAAATACCTCATGTTCCCGCAAGATAATTTTTAAATTATACACTTTAGAATCTCAATTATTGCATTAAACTTAAGCTAAATGTAACCTTCATTCTGTATACCACTGAATTGAAGGATATCTTATATTTTAATATTTTTTAAAATTAAAAAATGTGTAAAAAATAATTTTTTTTAAAAATTTCAATTTTTATACTGTTGCAAATAAAAATGTATTGATCCATTTTCCATAATAGTGGCATACAGAATAAAGATCTATGACTAGAATATGCATGCCAATTTTTGTAGCTCTAGAGTAAAAACTTTTTTTACAATCTTGCGGGAAAGTGTAAAAAACTGAAACTGAGAAAATCAAGTTTAAAGATTGACTTTTCAATAATTCGAATAAAACTTTATACATAATACCTAAAATGATCCTGCTTCATATGTAGGACCTTCTAGTTCTGCAAAATGCTCATTTTTGGCTTTTCTTCTCATTCTGCTAGCCCTACGTATATGATTAATCTAACGTATATGATTTTGATTTAATTTCCGCATTTCTTATGCGTGCATAATTGGCCCGAAAGGCAGAAGTAACAGCAAAATGTGCCCTATATTAAAGCCAAGAGCTTTCATTATCTTTATACGCCCTGCCATTCCCTCGTTAAACATTACTATTGCCTCATTTACAGCTATGTCAACAATATTTTTAGACGATCCAGAAGTTTTGGGGCAATACTTCCAAATAGTCGAGTTGAACGACTCATTAGCATTTTGCGTTTTACCACCCAGACATTTTTTGAGAAATTTTGGTGCAGATAGTTCTTCTATTATAGGCTTTATTTTATCCATTATGGCAATTGGCACAGTATTTTTATGCTTAAATAAAGAAACACTATTTGTAGCAACTGCCTTTTGATATTTGCACCACGAAGTATCACCGACTGGGCAGAAGTGATGCATAGGTTCATCATCAGTGGACCTATAATGACAGTAAATTGCTCATATGGCCTGATGCATATCTTTAGCAGAGCTGCGATTCTGTCTAATAGCATTGCCATAATAGGTGGTAATTGTGTCAATTAACTTATCAGTCAGTCGATTTTTACCACTGATACTCTTACCATCTGATAATTTTTGGCCACGACTCATTGTTTTTAATTTTCGCAGCCTAGCACCCATACGCTTTTGTACGTAACCCACACATTCAACTTTTTCGACAGCATATGGTACTGTCCTTTGAAGCTCTGGGAAGGTTTTTGTATCCCCATCACCGATATACTTGATATATTTGGCATTTTTTCGTTGTGGAACTGATCGTTGAAAGATCTGCTTCATACCGTCTACTTCCATTTTACTGGAAGAACCAATATGGTTCTTTACACAGTGTGGTTGATATTTTAGTTTCCACTCCTCATATGAATGTGTAGCGGTACCATCTATATAAGCCAGTAACTACCTCCGCACCACGGTGATCATTTTGGTGTAGTGGATAAGTTACTCGGCTTCGGATCTAAAGGTACCTGGACGCAGGTACGGCTTCGGATCTAAAGGTTCTATCCTACCGGATAAGCGCGCCACTTCATTGGTGACCCTGGCTGAACTCAGAAAGACGCAACGTTCTTAACTGTCGTGGCGCCATCTACCTGCAAGCAAAGTCGTCAAAACTCACTTGACGCAGCAAAGTCGTCGAACCCTCTCGACGCAGCAAAGTCGCCGCACCCACTCGGCGCAGCAAAGTCGTCTCACATATGACGCAATCAACAAAGCCGTCACAACTCATGACGCAGCAGCAAAAACACGCTTGATTAAAACAAATACATCGTTCGTTCGCCCTCCACCGACTCACTGGTGGGGTGTATGTAGCGGTACCATCTATATAAGCCAGTAACTACCTCCGCACCACGGTGATCATTTTGGTGTAGTGGATAAGTTACTCGGCTTCGGATCTAAAGGTACCTGGTTCTATCCTACCGGATAAGCGCGCCACTTCAAATGTCCAGATTTTGGACCTCGCCATTTTTCATAACCTTTACAATATGAAGAAAGAACGGCAACATCAAGCACTTTTCCAGTAATATCTCCAATGTCACTACACACACCAATACGTGAAGTATGTCCGCGTGTTTTCCACGTACCATCACCACTGACGCAGATTTCGTTGCTTCCAGAAGCTAATATTTCTTCTTTCGCAGCATTCTTCATGGAGTCGTCTGCTACTTCACAACTGGCCAAATTAATTTTCCGCGGGATCTTTTCATATGCCTTTTGTGACACTGGTGGTGGCAAATCCATTGCTGTGCAAAAATGTTTTTTACCACAAAACATTGGCCTACTGTGCGCATAGCATAGGTTATTCGTGTATTTACTTCATAGTCCTTACCTGGAGCAATAACTGGTGAACTTTTGAAAGTGGACAGTGTACTGCATGAGTAGCATTCAACATAAAATTCAGATACCAATCCATACAAAATCTTTTCTTTTAGAACTGCTTTAGTATTGCAGTTAGGACATGTTACATATTGGGATAGTTCAGATAATAAAATATCAATGTTTATCAATCTATATCCATTAGATTGATTGGAATTTCTTACTTCCTTATCAAGATCACTTTCTTTGCACAGTTTCTTAGCTGAAGCAGATATGCAATATCAACATCAAGCTTATCTGATACTTTGCGAGTGTACTGGTTATTATGAAAACGTTTTCTCTTACGGCGATAGTCACTGCCTCTACGTTGTGCTTTGCTAGACATTTTTTTGCAAATTAATATGAGGTAAAAAAACTAAAATGAACAAAAATTTTAAAAACTTTTCTAAGAATTGCGAGATAGAACTCTAAAGCAGAAGTAAACAGTATGAAATACAAATGTAAAACAAAAATTTCTTCGAACTAGGGCTGTGTTGAGTTGCAAGCTTCCTTCTCTAATTAAAAATAGATAAAATTAAGAATTAGAAACAACTGGGGAGAAAATAATTTCAATAACGCCATCCGTTTGAAAACCGAAACTTACGAACACGGTTTGTTTACATTCGGTTTAAATGGACAATCTGCTGGTGACATTTGACGTTTTTAATTGCTATTGCCGTAATTTTGGTCCGATTTTGATGCGGTTTGTTTTAAAATGCTCCTAATAGTCTGTATTAATTTTTAAAAATATTTTTGAAAAACCAATTTTTTGAAGGTGTAAAGGTACGCGTGCCCCCTTAAGGTTCAAGTTCCAATTTCTTTAAACATGTGTGGAATAATATGCAAGTTCTAATGTCATCTTCGTCTCTTGATCGAGGTTCAAAATTACGAAATCCATCGCCAATAGCACTCGTGTTGCTTTAGAGTATGGTTTAATAAACACTCAACTTTCGTTTCAAATGGAATCGAAATGAATTTCAAAATGATATTGTGGTATGATGTAAATGTGTAAAAAGAGAGGCCCTTGGTCAGATATTGTCCTTGTCACGTGAAAAATACAAAAATTTCAAGGTCCGTTCCCAATAGCCCATTGTACTCTAACCAAACACTAATGCAAGAAATTAAATCAGTGTACGTTTTGTAGAAATTCATGTATTTTACAAAAACTGAGATTGAACACAAATACCTGCAAATAAAGAACGAAATATTTAAAATATTTTACAAAGGTGGAAGAAATTAGGTCTAATGTTATTGGTTACATAAATAACAAACTGAAATTCTTTTATGTTAACCTAATAAAATCAACATTACAGAAATTAGCATCCTTAAATTTTGATTTCTGAGTAGGTTTTTTATTCATACTTGAATACATAATCAAATTCTTTAGTAAAAGAATTATATCTTAAAATATATTATCTGATTAAATTTAAGATTTTTTACGTACAATTTTGATTTTTCATCTATCATCAAATGATCATATTAAAAGGAAATGTTTTTTATAGTTTTTATGCACAACTTTCGGGGTTTTTTATCCAGTTAACTGGTGATGGACGAGTAATGCGTAAAAAGTGGTGTCCACTGGCTATTTAAATTGTTGCTTTTGAGAAAAACAAAACATATTCTCAAATTTCAAGATGTTCAAAATATATTGAAGCCAGACCAGATTAAAACAAACAAACAAAGACTATGAAACATTTAAGGTGAACTCATGCATCTGTCCTCATATGCATCCACTGAAACAGCATTCGGCCGGTTCGCATAATGAATTTATTTAGTGATAGTAGCACACAGAAATTTTTCAAAGGGGTCTAGGGTCGAAAATCCCCCCCATTCTCGTATCATGCTCCGAAACGCCGCCTAACATATTTTGATTTTATAAATTTTCGACAACAAAAAACAGTAAAAAAATTTTGAATGAATAATTAGCATTAATTAATAACATTAATTATTAATAGCATTAATTATTAATAACAAATACTAAATTAAATTTTGCGTAATATATACATTGATATTTTTCTCGATTGATTACAATTCTAAGACTTTGGGTGGTCTCCGGACCCGAGGACCCCCACCCTTTGTGTGCGCCAATGATGTGTGATGTTTTTAGATGTTAGCTTTAGAAAGCCAAAGACAAAATTAGGCATAGTCCCTTTATGTATGTATATATATAATACCTCGTTTCGGTGAATACTACTCCACAGGAGGTACTCAAATACCTACTTTTATATGAATTTCCTTTTGCGTTTTTCCAGTAATATGTTTATGTTAACTAAAAAAATTAAATTTTAGAAATAAAATTGGTAATTTTATAAAACAAACCCATTTTTTATCTAATATTATAACAGCGACACTTGATTTCCGTGACACACATAGTAGAGCGCTCTCAAATGGGGGCGCTACAATAAACTGGTTATATCTAATTTAGATAAACATAAATGAATGATAAATTTTAAATATTTTATTGAAGTGTTATAATATATAATATTTTTACAAATTGGCTATTTTAATAAACTGAAAGAAACCAAAGCAATTTTTTTATTTACTTAAAATATTAAAATCATGGCCTTGGATCTTAGATATCTCAGGACGCGTAGCGTGTAGAACCCGTTTAGATTTCGGTGTAAAAAATGATTTTCTGATTTTTCTTCGTTTTAAGTTCCTTCAGAATAATTTATAGGTAGCCTTTATTATTTCTTTCATTCTTTCGAAAACCTTTCATTTTTGAAGACTATGACCTCGAAGTGATTTATGTTTTGTTTGAATAAGGTTTTCCTTTTCACGCCGCCTTAAATACCTTATCTGTTATAACGATTCGAATGTTTACCGAATTTTAAATTTTTCAATAAGTAATCATAGCCTACTCCTTACTGTAATACATTTTCTGTTTTCTATTCGTGTAATAGGTTTGTATGTTAAAAAGCTATCTTTCGTTTATCGAATAAATCGCATTAAAATTGTTTTATTTTCTTATTAAAATCTTAAATTTTTTTTTGGTCATATTTATGTTTTTAAAATTTTAATCTGTAAAATACAAAAGCTTTTACGTCTTGTATAATAGAATTTTAAAAAGAAGGCGATTCCATTTCAAGTGTCATGATGCACATAAGAGGACACAGTACGATTCAATTGACAAAAATCGATCAAGAAATCAAATCAAATTTTTTTAGCCTAAATTATTCTTTTTTTACTTTTCAATAACCTCACAAAATTTAAAAGCTCTAAACTTAAAAAACACAGAATTATATGGTAGCTCTTGCGCTCGTTTTTATTCACATCCCTATAGCAAATCGAAGTTTTAAACATCTCAGAAAGATGAAATAACTAGTCTGTCTTCATTTAAAATGCTATGGCTTTTTTTCTATTGTGCCTAATGCTTTGAATTTTTTTATCTATTGCTAATAGTACATGTAACAAAAGCTGGTATGCATTTTTGAATCAAATAATACTTATTTTTTAAAAATAAATAAACTCAGAATTTATACATTTTTTAAGGAATTTTCAATAAGCATTCTTAAAAAAAGTATTGTAAGAATACCAATCATGTTATCGCAAAACCCATACCAACTTTTGTTTTAAATAGTTTGACGTACTTGTAAATCAAATTTCATGCGTGTACATAAATTTTTATAGGAGGAGTAGCATTCTAAAATCACTTCACAAATTTTAAGTTTTTTTCCTTAAAAAAATTAAATGGCTAGCTTTTTATGAAATCTTTAGCACAAAATCTGTTTTACATAGTATATACACAAAGGAGACAACCAATAAAATTTTGAAAATCCTTAAATTAAAAAATTTTGCGTAAATCGTACCATGTCCCCCTAAATTTATTGAGATTCAAAATCCTCACCGTGGCGGGGTGTGAAAGTTTGGAGAATGTGGCGTCATCTCAGATATCATCCTCGTCATTTGATCCTGATTCAAAATAACGAGATATCTTATATTGATCTCATGTTTTATCTGTGTGTATAATATTAATAAACAGTCAATTTTTCGAAGGATATAATCCACTGTTAGAAGAGTGAGGGGTACCAATTTGGATACTATTCGTATCTTCTCCGGAGTACTTATGGTCGGGAACTCGGGGCTAATGTGATTGAAGACCTCATGTATGGAGTCTGATGCACGTTAAATCTGTTGTGAGGCTCACAGTCCTCCCGTTAGCATGGCGTGGAAGTTAGAAGAGAAGAGGAGAGGGCAAGCTCAAGTGTCATCCTCTTTACTTGACCGTAGTTCAAAATTATAAGGTCCGTCGCCAATAGCCCTCGTGTTGGTACAGAGTGCAACATAAATTAAAATCAAATCAAAATTAAATCACCTGCCCTTAAATCAAAATTGTGAGATCCCTAATATAACGGCAATTATATAAGACATTATTAAGGGGGGGAATTTAATGTATTTACCTGTGTTTTTTTTTTTTATGATTATTAAACGAGTAAATAGTTTTGGAAAAATGCTGTTGATGAGTTTCCTCGAATTTCTTGCATCAGTGCTTAGCGAAAAATTTATTTTCGGAATTTTTGCGGCAACTTATTAAAGGTGAGCTAATATGCGCTTCATTAGAATTCATATTATAAAAATTACATTAATAATTGTTTTAGAGTTATTTATATTTCCGGACAAATGAAATAGAAAAAGAAAACAACGAAAGGAAAAAAGCGAACTATTTAGATACAATATAGTCGATTGATAAATTAATTCTAAAAAAGCCTAAGTGCGCTGGAAATTCTTTGGAACATATTCTGAATTCTTTAGCATTAAATTCTTAAGAAATAACTCGAAATTACCTTGCATTGTTTTCGATAAAACTATGTTTTCTATTTTGAAACTTTTTCTCTTAACTTGTCATTTTTTTTTCTTTTTAAACAGAGGAAAATTCTTTGCTCGAAAGCTGTAGCAACGCGATTATGTTTGTTAGTATGCTTCTAAAAACATTTCTAACTCGCTTCCTATTTTATTATAGAAACGAGGATCGTACGCCTGTTCCTTCGATTGGGCTTAGAACGTGTCGCTTTATTTTTTATTTTTTTTATTTTGAAGATTTTTCCGCATGCCGACAAAATTCCTAAATAATTTACACACACAAAAACAAGCATTTCCCTCCGCATGTATTCGAAAATTCATTATTTCACTTCTATAGGTAAAATCTTTTTTAAAAAAAGTATTTTCTCTTTCCCCTTAAGAAATAAAAAAAACTCCAAAAACAAATATAAACCGATCGCGGTATAATAATTTTTCTCACATTCTTCCATCTTAAATTGTGCTTATTATTTTCGCTTATGAAGCGAAAACAATTTTCTAGAGTTCCTTTTTTTTTCTTGTAGTTGCCCCTTTTTAAAGTTTATTTTTTATTTTATTGCTTTCTTATCCCAAACCCGATGAAGTCGACTTTAGTGGTCTTGAGGTCGCTACTATCGCACATCCTAGTCGCGCCACCTGGTGGCCGAAAATAAAGCCGGGCTGTTCGTTTTTGGCGACTTGAGGGTTCATCTGATCGATGCTATGAGAGCGGGCGAGTAAAGCTGACTTGGCGGTGTGCCAGGCGACTGCGTTCTCTGTTCTCTCGGCCACATATATCTGAACATTGCCTCTGCTAGATAAAGACTTGCGCACACTTCCGTCAACAGATGGACCGATCGCTAGTTTCGTTGCAATCCGAATCAATCATGGTCAGCATGGCATGAGCCGAGACATGATTCCTTACGCCGCGTGCATGTGTTTTGGTGCGGAGCGTACCGCGGGAAGGCGCCGTCGTCCGTGGAAGCTCCTGACGGCCCAGGTAAGTTTTTAGCCCACTGTTTTTCGGGTGCATTTTTTTCTTTTTCTACTATCCCGCGCGCTGACTCAAACTTCTTGGTTCGCGGGTGAGGGAGGTTTTGGGGGTAGGAGAAAAGGAGTAGCTTCAGTCCGGGCCGTTCCATGTAGTGTATCGATCCCAGAGTTGAATGCCCCAAACGCGACTGTGGGCCGAAACTGTTACCGTCCTGTCAAAATTCCACTTCTTTTCAGTAAAGGAATTAAAAAAACCGCTCCTTGTTAGCAACGTCTCGCGGAAACGCCATCTGGAAAGAGGCTGTGAAAGTCGGCAAATATTTTTTCTCTTGATCAATGATTCAATCAATGACTTTCTACTTCTTTCGCAAACTTTTTCGGGAAGGGAAATTCCAAAAGTGTTGGTGGAAGGACATTCCCGTGACCTTATCCTGGAAGCAGATCATCCGTTTTTGTTCTCTTTATTTTTTCAACAAAGTTTCAGTGACTTTTTGGAGCGAGGAAGCGAAAAGGAATTCCTCTACTCCTCTCACTTAAGGATGCGGTTAAGATTGCTCTGTTTGTATTACCGAGCTGAGAGCTATTTAGACATAACTACTACTCCCCGTCTTTGAAAATTGATATTTTTAATGCAGCGCATAATTTTGTGTTTTATATTTTATTTGCTCAAAATTTATTTGTAAAAAAAAAATTCAACACGTTCGTCAGTTATCTTAATCTAATGCTGTCTACTCTAAGTAAAATATAACATGGTTATATTATAAATTAAAAAATATAAATATTTGTCCCATGTATATTTATTCTTAAAATTGAATTTTAAAATAGAAAGTTTGTAAATTAGTATATTACATTTTAAAATACTTTTATAGTCATATACTTGAATAATATAGAACAGCACCAATGATTATTTTAAAGGCTATGATAAAATATCGGAATTTTAGTTTAAGTTTCTTGATTTTATTACGAAGTTAATTACATTAATAATAAATGACAAATTACTTAACAAACAATAACCTTAATAATTGATTGAACAGCTTTAAGTTTTATTATACTTGCACCAAAACGAAAAAAGAGGTGAAACACTCGCTACTTAATTTCGACCTTCTTCCACCTAAATGTTATTTACAAAAGTCCGTGAACTTAAAGTGTCACGCTCTGCTGCATCCAGAAATTACAGTTTATTGCTTTGTAATGTATATTGTCTATTCTAGATAACAGCAATAGTTTTTTGTAATAAGTTTTTATTTTAAATGCAAAATGTTTATGGAGATGCAAACACAACTCCAGAAGTCAGATTTCTCTAGATAAATATATATAGTGTTGTTATTCACTGTTTAGATTAACATTTTCATAATTTTCTCTTTCCTCATTTATTTACAATGCATTCTTGGATGTAATGTTCAGTTTTTGTGAAAAAGGATTTTTATTACTTTTCAAACTCATTTTCAAAGAAGATGAAATACTACTTAAGTTACTAGTCATTAGTATTTTATCTCTAGTAGAAGACTAAAAACCATTGGTGATAAACAAAAATATTCAGTTGAAATAATCTTTCAACGTTGATAAATATGCATAAGAATGCAACTGTTTTTCTTACTTATGATTGGCTGGCTACGAATTAATGCAATTCCGTGGCTTTTAAATGTAACTTTTTTCTTTAGATTTAATGGTCACCAAAGATGCTTAATGATAGCAGAAAAGAGTTTCTCGTAATCGGACTATTTTTTAATTGCAAAAATGAATTTTCCTGTCGTTAATTTTATCGAAAGATAAACTCAAATTCTATTTTTTTTTAACGAACTGTTTCGTTAGAGAAGATCACGTATAAAATCTGATATTTTTTTCCATCATTAATATGAATCCACCAAATAACACAAACCATTATGAAATACAAGTTTCGTCATGACCTGATTTTTTGCAGGCATCTTAATTTGTGTTATTTTATTTTTTGATATTGAACAGATGAATGCAATTAGGTGAATAAAGTGACGCTTTTGAATCATTGGCAATCAAAAATTTAATTATTTTTGCCATGTTTCATCATTATTATCCCACCACTCGAATAATCTTTAATTGGATTGGAATGTTGATTTCAGTCCTTATGAAATACATCTATGGCTGTGTCCTATTTCTTTTTTTAAAGTCATTTCTCAATTTCTTCTTGCATGTCAAACATTTGTACAATAAATTTCTTATTTCGAACGTCAAACTTCACTTAAAAAATATTATAATTATTGTGTTCTTTTTTTTTTTTTTGCTTTTGCAAAGAAATCTCGTTTCACTGTGTAAGAATTAAATTTAAGACGCGTTTTGTGTGTATTTAATCATCTTGTTCTATTATGCTCTTGAATAACAATTCTTGTTTTTAAATTTATTTTTTGTTTTTAATACCATCTTTTATTTCGTTATTGATTCAATGAAAATCTTAAGCTTTAGTATAATTTTTTCCATAAAAATGTGTTCCATTTAAAAAAAAAACAGAATGACACTGCAATTAGATGCTTGCCGTATTGATATAGATTTTTTCTTTTTTAAGTTTTAATTCTTATGCACTTAAAGTGTTTTTTAGAGAATTCATGCCGTACTCATTACTTAAATGTATAATATGGAACATAACATTTAACGCTAACACATAGGTCTAAAAATACTCCTTCAGTATACAATGCCAGACTATTCCCATTTCAGAAACTATGTCTTTGAAATTTTAAAAAATAATAAAAATATATCTAGATATCGGATAAAAAGCTTTTTGTGCCTTAAAAGAAGTATTCCTGATTGTAGCTCATGTTTTCGCAGTTGTTTAGTTTTGTTTAAATATATATACCGTAAAATCCAATGTATAGCGCGCACTTACACTTTCAAGCTGCGTTTTTTAATTTTTAGATGAATTCGCCGTATAACGCGCACCACTTTTTTCATACCTAGAAACCCGAAATGTACGAATTCCATGTTCTTATGTTTTTAAGTCATTTATTCGAGGTATTAACCCAGGCTTATGAAAAAGTAGTATACTTGTAGAACTACACTTTTTAAGTTCATAAGGAATGTGTGCGTGTGTCTTTTAAATAAACAGTATTTCGATAAATTCAGAAGTCTAATTTTTTTTATTCTCATTTCTATTTTTTATTTTTAAAGCTATCATTTTTATACCCGGCGTATAACGCGTACCCGTAAATTTCGATCTTATATTTTTTGTGTTAAAAGTGTGCGTTATACGCCGGATTTTACGGTACATTTTAACCTAGATTTTTTTTTATTCTGATGTCCAAAGAAATTTTTCAATCAATAACTCAATGACAATACACCAATTAATTCTTTCTGCAATGAAATGGGCATTCTTGCTTCTGTTTTTAATCATTTTAGATTTAGGGGTCAGCGATAACGTTTTCGTAGGAATTACACATGCGTAGCTGATAAGTGCTAAATACTCCGTACAGTTATAGTGCGTAGGGCCGTTGACATTTTGGCGTCTTAGAAATTGTGTTATCGAAATTCAAGAGTAATCTCCGTATCAGATAAGGCTCCATCCCTTAATACCTCGTGATTCTTTAAAATAGCGTGACAGTGGCAAATTACCGCCATGGCTTTGGTTGGCGCCGTGCGCTCGACACTTAACTTCGCCTTTCTTTTTCGCCCTCATTGTTGGATGTACTGGGTTGGTTTTTTAGCAAGGTCGAGGACTGCGGATGCCATACACAAAACGTCTCAGCAGCCAGTGTTAAAAAACTTGATTAATGCTTCACTCGTTTTCAGTGCGGCGTTTGGAAATTTTATCTCTAGCAACGCTGTGGTGAGGGTGGCAGCAGGAAAAAAAGGCACCACACACTCTTTCCTTTTAACCGAATTTGTCGGCCGACCCATGTACTTTGCTAACTTGACGTTCACACGTTGTGCGTGCAGCTGCTGCTTATCCAAATGGCCTTAAACGGTTTATGTTTGCTTTTATTTTCTTGTCATGTTTCAACATAGTTAATCAGTTGGCTTTGTTTGAACGAAGTTGGAGAAATCTGAACTAGATCGTTTACTTGACTCGTTCATTTGATTACTTTAATGGAACAGTTTGAGAAGAGCTGTTTAAGGTAGTTCACATGATTGAAATAGAATAGTTTTGTGTGGGGAAGTACTGTAATATATTTGGCAGTCTACGTGCAAATGAATGAACTGATGTTATTTTTACTCAAAGCTATAAATTATACATTAACGATATATAAATCCAGGGGTGCGTTTCCCCTGCTTGTAATATTTTATGTTCAAAGCTAAAGCACATCTTATGTACCGTAAAATTCGCCGTATAACGCACACCTATACTTTCAAGCTACATTTTTTAATGTTTTGGTATATTCACATTATAACGCGCGCTCTTTTTTTTACGAAGAAACCTGAAATTTCTGTATGCTGTGATATTATGTTTTGAAGTAATTTATTCTAGATATATCAAGATTTTGGAAAAAATAATATACTACTTCTAAAGATTTTCTAGAAGTATACTATTATATATCCTATAAGTATATTACTTACCTATAAAACCCTTTAAGTTCATTTAGGTATGCTATTTATTTTAACTAAACAGTATTTCGTTTTATGTAGAAGTCTAACTTTTTATGCCCATTTGTTTTTATTTTTTGGACCAATCATTTTCTATCTTATTTTTTGTGTCCAAAGTGTGCGTTATAAGCCAGATTTTACGGTAAGTTGAATGAAAAGTAGAATTCATTATCAAGTTCGTTCAGTAATGTTGTAACTTACATACATTTTGAATTGCTTTTTCCTGAGACTCTGAACTATGGATTATTTGCATTTCTGTATATGAATAACTATTATAAATGCTGAAAGTTCAAAATGGTCAGTTCATTTGTCGGATTATAAAGTTTCTGTTTATTACCTCCCATTTTTCTGCTCTCGCAAAGCGCTTTGTAGAGCAATTTCATATGATGAAAAAAATTTAATACAAATAGGGTATCCTCTATGAGCCTACTATGTATGGTTTTTAATTTTCGTTTTCAAACTACGATATTTATCGATACAATTATTACTCAGTAAGAAAGCTGCGAAAGTTACTTCTATGTTTTTACAATCTGTTTTAAAACAAAAAAAGGAAACATACATAAACACAAAAAATGGTATGGTGATTTTTTTTTCAAAAAATTTCCATTTATGTGATACAGAGGTACTTTACACTAATTTTACAGTTGTTTTTTTTAAAACTGTCGTCAAATATCCTCAGGAATAGAAGTACATTATCGTAGTTGTAACGAGAGAACTTCATTTTTATTCTGGTTTAGCTGATCCGCAGTAAATTTTTCGATTTACTAAATATCACGGATTAGTTTATGCAGTGGAATGTTTTCTTTTGGTTTAAATGTACCAACGTATTAATGCCTTATAAAATTTAGCACACTTTTGTAAATCTGATATAAATAGCTCCTTTAGATCCAGGTCATCTGGGTGTTAAAAACGCCTTACTGAGTGTGTATGTGTATCGTTTACTTTTCTTCACAAAAAAATAAAAATATATAGTTTAACTAAGCGTATGCACCAGGGATGGGGAATTAGAAACATTTTTGACTGTCACGTGTAGGATTTTTTAAAAGTTTTAATTTTTTTGTAAATCCTTACATTATGCATTACATACCTATTACGTTTCACTATTTTTAATAATTTTCATTGAACTTTTTCTGATAATTAAAACTTCAATAAGTTAAATTGCAAAGGTCTAATTTGATATTCCAAATTAAAGATTTAATGGGACCAACCGCTTGTATTGTTGTATAATAAAATTAGTGTATTAACAACTTTTTACTTTATTTCTGTCACAACGACTGAATATTATATATTTTTCTTAAAATTAATATACACACTAAGTGTCCAAGAGATTGACCACAGTCTGCAAATTAGTCATTCAATATTTAAAGTTGCTCGCGAAGTAAACTTAAATATTAGAATACATAAAGAATAAGATTATTATTTCAATTCAAGTTGTCTGCAAATACATTTTAACTCTGTGAATGACCGGTTGGATTTAAACGTTTGACCCTTTTTAAATATGTAATACAATAAAATATTTTAAAACTGAATTTTAGTACTACAAATTTTTTGATGCCATCTTATAATTTATAAATAACCTAAACCAGGCTTTCTGATTTAGAAAAACCACGATTTTTTTTTATAGATCCTAAGAGCATTTTATCCTTATAAGCTTTTCTCTTATTGTAACCAGATAAAATATGGACTTCCATGTGTTCTTTCAACTAAAATATAGAGTTTAAAACACGTTTTATGGGTTTAAAATAAAATGTATCTAAATTTTTGATCTTTCTCTGAGAGTAAATATCAGCAAATACAGGAGAATACTACAAAAACACTTTTCTTATGAAGTTATTCATATTTCTTTGAATATCAATAACCAAATTTCCACACAAGTGCAAATATTTATAATTTAAATAAAACCCTAACTTAATTTCAAAGCGTCTATAAATTTATCTGTAGAATGAGGATAAAAAATTTACTTTCGTTCCATTTAAGACAGCAAAAGTAATGACTCGAAAACGTACTCTAAGCTGCACCTTTTGAAAAATTAATGCTCTCGCCACCGAATGATATCAAAGAGTTAGTTCATATAAAATTAAAGGAGTAGGATAAAATCTATGATTATTATTCAAAGGGTAATTTAATCGTTTATAGAGAGAAGCATATTTATTTCCTTCCAAAGATTAAAAGTTTTTTGTAAGCAAAATTTTGGAAATTATATGACTTAGGTAAAAATGCTTGTTTCGAGAGCTTTTAAAATGATTAATCTTCCATTCGAAATTCTTGAATGAGCTTTTCCATTGTTTAATTGAACAATTGAAAATTCCAATCATTCTTGGAGAAATTTTATGTATACGCGTTTCTATGTATGAGTTGCATTTTTCAAATTATCATTTGAATTAAATTAATATTTATGCCTTACAACATTTAATGGGCGTATTTCCTCTGAACAATGATATTATTAATTCTTTTACTTATAGAACATTTTATATTTTGTTAATGGTATGAAGTGTACTGTGCTTCAGAAATGGGCGATTTCGTACATAAAAATTTAAATTATGACGTAAGAGTTTCATTGGTTGAAGATTCTTGTGCGACGTTTATTTGAAATTTGATTACTTAGATTCCATATTACATTTCTGGAATTAGAAATTAATCTCATTTCTGAAAATTTAAAAATTTTACGAAATATAGTGACATTTACTGAATATTTTGTCTGTTATTTTAAAATTCGATGTTCTAGTTTTGTTTAGTGTTATATTATTGAAATTAATAGAGAATATTTTTTTGGTCAAGATTTAACAACCGAACCGCGCGCGCAGATTGAATTATTTAAATTAAACTTTTGTACATTTAGAACTCCAGTGTAGGATTTAGACAATATACGAAAATAAGAATGCAACCAAAATTTATCAAAGTACACTTACGCTACGTTTTCTCTCGACAATACTGTTGAAATATTTTTCTAAGTGATTATGATATTAAATTTAGATAATGATAAATATACGCTATGAAAAGATTTGACTATAAGTCATTCTACATCCATTATTTTTATTCTGAATGGGGTCTAAAATGTATAAAACAGCATATTTAAAAATTGTACTGTATATTTTTTTCAAAAAAAGTGCTTAATTCTTGGTAACTAAGAATTTTTTTTTACAAACTAGTTTTCTTCGTGATTAGTTAGCCTTCTGTGAGATCATCAAAAAGCAACTCGAGGTGTTTTATCGAGGTAGAACTAAAAATATGTAGTGTTAACATACAATATATCTCTCAATGAAACATGGTTTTATAATAGTTTTGACATTGGTTTTGCGTGCTGTATATGGTAAAATGTGATAATACATTCAGTTTTTTTTTAACTTTGTCTGCATGATTAAAAATAAAATTTCAAATTTGCACAAAGATCGAAATATTTCTCAACAGAATGTCAAGTCTTTCCTTTTAAAGACAAATTAGAATTTTCAAAAATTTAGAATTTATCTGATGTTTGATTAAAGTTTCAGATAGAAATACTGCATAAAAGCGGCTGAAATCTTTGTACAAGTACGTAAAACGATTGTCCTCTAACACCAACACTTAAATTTGATTAATTGAACTTTTGTGCTATTTGAATAATATCAGTTTTAAAAATAAATTCTATGGTTCTATTTAGCGTGAAAGCTTGCGTAATTTGTCTCTTTATATGTAATTTAGTCTCGTTTTAGAAGACGAAAAATAATGTTTTTGAATTCAATTCCACAAAGTATTCAAAACACGGTGAACGGGTGCAATGCTTTAAATTTAATAACTTGAAATTCTCGCTTAATTTGCCTCTGAAAATGGATAGCAAGATAAAAAAAGTGTTGTACTCGTCCTCTAGCCATGTCACAAAATTACTACATGAAATACTAGATGCTTATTCTGTAAATCTAAAAAGAAAAAAAAAGTGAGACTATGAGGGGAAAAAAGCTGTATAGATTTGAGTAAATATGTAAATTTTGTTTTTAGAAAGCGTAATTTGATCATGAATAGCCAATTGCGTATATCTAGTGAAGTAAAATTGCACTGCTTGACAATTGCTAAGGAACAAGAGATTTATACAAAATTGCGTCCCAGCCCCCCAGCTGACCTATAAAAGTAAATTCAAGTTTAGAGGGCGTGGTAGACCAGGACTCGTTGTCTGTATAAAAGACAGTGTATACAAGCTCATGCTTCATACTAAAAGTTATGTTGTTTAATGTTTGACGAAAATAGTGCTGGATGTGTTATAAAAAGGTTTTCTCTGAAATTCTGTTTTGGTTCTTGCAAAAATTAAGAGCTAAATATTAGCAAGATATTATTTGAGTGACTACGATCGTGGACGAACAGTTGGACGTCTGGAAGCAGGTCAAAGAGTTACCACTGTAGCTGCTGCAATGGTTGTATCAAAGAGTGTTATCTCGCGATTAAAGAAGGCCGCTGAAGGTGGAAATGCTTTGTGAAAGCATGCCGGATGTCGTGGTAGGAACACCACACCTTAAGAGAATCGCTATGTAACTCTAGTGGCAAAAAGGAACAGAAATTTCACTCCTCACCAGATAGCTGCAAACGTCGCAACTGTTACCGGCACGCATGTTTAGCAAGAACCATCTCACGGCAATTAAATCAAGTTGGTTTGTATGCACGGTAGGCTGTTCATTGCATCCTACTTCAACCACGGCATCGTCGAGAGAGATTACAATGGTGTGAGGAACATGTTGGTTGGGATCACCAAAATTGGTTTAGAGCATAGGTCCCCAACCTTTTTGGAACTGGCGCCCCTTTTTCTAGTAAACATTTCGAGATACCGCCCCCTCCCACTCTAGACAAATAAGAGTGTACATAATACATGGTGAAAACAAGAGTTAAATTTTTTAAAAATATCCTATAAATCATAGAATATATTTTTTAATTTAATTTTTTTCTAAAGCCCCAATTTCCTTGCTTGCGAATCTAAAATAGCTATTGCCACAAATATATTTAAATGTGTAATATTATATATTTTAGTCAAAGATAGGATATTGTTGGAATTGAAAAACGCTACTAAATTTCTTCATTTAAAAGTTTTAGCTTACTTGTGTTATAAAGAAAGGCAGGGGTTTTGATGATACGAAGTAATTCATAATAAATAATTGCTTTCAAAATAAATATAAGTCGACTGTTTCAGCCTTTAAAGAACCACGTTAATTCCTGTAATAACATATTTAATTATGTTTCTTGGATAATATACGTAATGAAATGCAGTGGACGAAACATATTTCCTACTGCTCAGACAAAGACAACACGTGCACTACAGAAATTAAAATGCACTATATCATTCAATTTAATGTAGGTCTGAATGTAATGTCATCTTTTAAGTTTTCTATCCACTTCCCGAACTACCGAAATATGTGAATTTTCGTACATCTGATATAGAAATGATTTAAATACATACAATCAATATAAGTAAACGGTATTAAAGTTTACTTTTGTTAGTACATAATCAGCGTGTTTTCTTTAAGTCTTTTTTAGATTATATTTGGTTAATTTGCCCAAGCCCCTCCGTGCCATATCAACGCCCCCTAATTTTCTCTGGGTCTTTAACTGCCCCCCTGAAAGCCTCAATTGCCCACGTTGAGAACCTATGGTCTAGAGTGATGTTCTCCGACGAATCTCGTTTCAGTGTGACAAGTGATTATGGCCACCAATTACTGTGGAGAGAGCGTGGAACACGATATGCACAAAAGTTTATTTGTGAACGTGATGGGTGCGCCCCAGGCGGGATGGTGTGGGCAGGCATCATGCACAATGGCAGATGTGCAGACAGATTATTCTGGATCATGTTCGTATTTGTAGGGGTGCTGTGTAGGTCTAGACTTTCTATTTATGGGCGAACTGCGTGGCCACACAGAAGTTTTGAGGTATCGGACACACTGCTAAATGAAAATATTCGCCGTACGCAATGACCTGTTTTACTCTTCCGACCTAAATCCTTTTGAATATGGCTGGGATGCTATTGGCAGACGAGTTGATCAAAGAACCATCCCTCCCCGTACAATGCAAGAGCTCAAAAGTATCTTGAGAGAGGAAGTGGGACATAATCCTCGAGAACTCCCCGACAGTTTAGTGAAGAGCATGGAGAACAGATGCAAAACGTACATTAGGGCCCATGATCAACACACGTCTTACTAAGGTACTCATGTCTGCATCATTGTGACCTAAAGATCAATTTTTTGTGGCTGTGTTTGGAAATCATCCAAGGAGCATCTTTTTTATTTTAACTTTTTAATTCTTCGATGTGGTGATATCTGCGCCATTTTGCGCTATAATAACAGCACATCGTCCCTACTAAACATGTATACTTAGTTTCATTTCTTCAATCATTGTCTATTCTTCATTATTCCGAAAAGCATAACTGTTTCTTAGCAATTGTCGAGCAGTGTAGAATAAGTAATTTTAGTTGAAATGCGTCTGATAACTGAATTTGTACATCTGTTATATATTTTACTCTACGATTCTTGTATTTTGATTCTTAGATATTTGCATTTATTGGAAAAAAGGTCCATACTGTATTTATGAATTAGATCTTAAAAGGAATTATAATAACTAAGGGGGAAAATAAATTTTGTACTCGATTCCTTAAGTATTTGTATATGGTTCGTTCTGAATCAAACCAAAAAGAAAAAGCAAACTTTAAAATGACCTCATTAGATGTTTTGTCTTGTATAATTCCGGAACATGTTATTGAATTATTTCACTTTACCTTGTCTAAGAACAAAGGCGTTCTGCCCTAGACGGATGACTCTAATTATTATTTATCAACCGATCATTCACTTTTCTCTTGCATACTGTTTTGAAGTGCCACATTCAGCTTCCAATTAATGTGTTGTTCGAAATAATTTAATGTTTTTTCATTTAGAGAAAGCAAAATTTTCGAAAGATTTAAAACTTTCCCCCTAGAACTTCATCCTTGATAAACTTCTCATTAAAATATTCAAAAGATGAAATAAACCACATTAAGCAGAAAGAAAAATGTAGTATTGGTTTATGTACTCTCATATTAAAGATTTAGAAGCAGAAATAATCTAAGTAAATGCCCTTTTAGTGGTATTTATATTATCCACCAGATTTTTATCAATAGTATTTTTAAAATAAATTAAAGCATCAAGATATATATTTTTATGCTTACATGTTTTTTATAAGAATTTTTTATAATAGTTTCTAAGCTAAAATAGTTTTATAGTAAAGCTTTTCATAGTTATTTATATTTGCATGTTAACAAATTGAACTTAAACTCAATTTACGTTTTCAGATAAAATAATGCGCAGATATATTAATGAGTTCATGGTTTTTTAGCGCGTTTTTCACGTAGTGGAACAAAAGCGCTATTAGGACGCAAATTTCGTCTTCGTCCCATATTTTGTTGTACCTATTTCTCAGCCAACAAGCAACCAATTGACCTCGGGTTTTCGGCATTTGGTCGCATTTGTGCCCTAGATGAGCCGAATCATATTTACATTTGATCATTTTTAATTTTTTTTTAAGTACAGTACTACTTTCTATTAGTAAAAAGTTCATTAGTTGCATTATTGTAAAATACAACATGTGAAAAATGCGCTAAAATTACTTGGCCATGCCAATGATTGATATCTTGTTTTTCAAATGGAGCTGTGGATTGGTATTCTACCATTGCTCTTTTAAGTACGGCACCATGTAGGTGAATACCAATCGCCGTGATGTAATTTTAGCACCCTGTTTCCGTCTTCGTAGGAGAAACTTGAGCTCTGACGATGCGAAATCATACCAGGAATTTAATTTTGCCGAGAACGCCTACGAGCTCCTGTAGAATAGCAAATTTAGCCTTTACCATACTACTTCAAAATTTTGAAGTGATCTAAGCAATTTGTATTAAAGACAGGAGCGTAGCTCCCACCATATCAGCGGTACGGGGTCCCAAGCTACAGGGCCTAACATGAGTAACTACAGTTCTACTAACAGGGTCCCCATATCTAAAAAATGGCCCCGAAGGAATTTTGGTACAGGGCCCCTTCAGAGCTAACTACACCACTGACTAAAGAATAAGATGTATAGAACAGGCTACAGAAATGTATAGTACAGTTTATATAAACGGGTTTTTCTCTTTCAGTTAGTAAGTCAAATATATAAGTAATATTTAATTAGTTTAATTTTTGGATCTTATTGCTTAATTTTAAGCAAAGGACATTCTGACATTTATCATTTTCTCCTGTTTTAAGTCATTTTTAAGCATACCAATGATTTTTATCAACCTCAAAATACTAACCTGTGTGCAATCTTTGTATATCACGTCTAAGTTTTAAAATAGTTTAGTCAATTCATCCTATTATAGTTGGAAATTTATCACTGTATTTACTGTATATATATCGCGATTGCCTTATCTCTTCTAGTAACATGCAACGGAATCTAAAGGTAACATCGCATACATATGCAATGCAGTGCAATTTCGAAATGGAATTTCAATTTGAAAATTTGTATTCCTATTGAAAATTGTTAGTCGAAATTATTGCTTTCGTTTTTCGTTTGGTCTGATCTCGTCTGTTTGTATTGTATATTTTCTTAAAAACATTTATTATAAACTTGCTAATAAGAAAACATTTTTCTTTTGTTTAATTTTATGTATTTAAATTCAATGTGGATTTTTGCAACTTCTTTTCAGATAGATTTGTTAGATTTTCTTAATTGGTTTTGGCTGTCTTAAAGCATCTTCCGATTTTTACTTTTTAACAATCTGGTTGTGTAATATGTAACGGATGTTTGGGAATTAAAAAATACATACGATGTAACATTTTAATAAATGTTGTGCATTTAAGGATAATTATGTGTTTTTAATATGTTAGATATTTATTCACTAAATTATTTTTGAGCCTGTGTATGATTGTAGTCAAAGTATCGCCAGCTAATCCTATATATTCTAATGTTTTCTACCGTTCAATTTTAAACTTTTATTTAGAACAACGGTATCAATTATTTTGTTTTAAATAATGCATTTTAGATTTGTTAACAGTATCCAGTTTAAAGCTTGAAAAATTATGTTATAAATAAAATTTATGCTAAAATTAATTTTTTATATTCTTTAAAATACTTCAAAGCAAAAATTGTATTTTCATTGTAATGAATATATATAATAATTCGGTGATATTTGCAACAAATATATATATTGTCCAATGTCATGCTATTACTATAGACCAGCGATCTCCACCTTATATATAGAAAGAGAGAGCATATTAGTATAAAATGTATTAAATTGCTATAATTATAAATGCTAAAAACAAGCAGGAAAATAATTCATTACAGAAAGTAGAATAACCAGAATAGTACAATAAATAAAATTCTTAGGCGGTGGACTAAGATTACAGGGTAATTATTGTTCCTCTTTGTTTTACAGCAATTTAGTATATGATTAATCTTTTTGGTGTAGTAGAAAAATCAAACGACTCTATATTAAACATTATAACAAATTTTAACTTTATAAGTGGAATTTTATGTGAGCAATGTGTAGTAATTTCTTCTTGAACGTTGAGAGGTATCTTCTCCAAAGGCTGCTTACGTTCTTATGTCTTAGTGCGCATACGCTTTAAGGCCGATGCATTTATGGTGTTGAGCTCTAGAATTGGTTTCAAAACCAGACCCACCTGCCAATGAGATATTGTTTCTCTCGTAAGTGATTACGAGTCTATTTCTTTGGTGTATCCCCTTGTATTACTTTGCGAACCCCACTTTGTAGACCACCGTAATAGGCAATTCACTGAGCTTTTGAAAATTATAAATGTAACAACCTTCTATACCTTCATTTTGCATAGACCAGAAGAATCTTAGAATAGAATGATTTTTATTCTATGCGAAGAAATAAGCGGTTTTAACATACATTTACCGCTTTAAAAGCAAACGTCAAAATTTTTCCGCAATTCAATTGTTAATTCCAAACAAGTTAAGTTTCCATAATTTTCGTCGCAATTTTTCTGTTAAATTGCATTTGACTAGTTAGTTAATGTTCAGACAGTCAATATTTTACGTCATTATGCATATAATTCTACTCATAAGTAAAGAAGCTGTCTAAATTACGTGCGTGACTATATGATCAACTACGACGTACTGATTTTGAAATGCCAGTTATTAGAGTGACATTTGGCAGGTTGTCTGTCTTGGCACTAGCTATTGAAAGCCGCGTAATTCGGTGTATTGCCTTAAATTTCCGTGTATTGAAATACAAATGCATTTGGAACTTTCAAATATCAATCAGTACATCATTTATATACTTTTTTCCTTTAAAGGCATTCAACGAACACTTTGTAAGTTACTTCCTTACGAGAAAGGATGAAATTCATCGGGTGTTTTACTTTCTTATTAGTAGGAAATTGATGCATTTTCACAGAATACACTAGAAATTTGTAGAACATCATCTGACATTTGATGGATCTGAGATTTTCTGTAAGGACTTGCTTTTGTTAAATAAAATTTATACGCATTGCTTCAAATTTAGATTCTATAGACTTAAGGATTCCCAGAGATGATTTTGGAAATAATATATTATTTTGAGTGGGGATATATTATTTTGAGTCACTAGGATTGACAGAGATTTAATTTTAATTCCTTCTTTCTGAGTTTTTTTACACAGATATACGGCAAAACTATTATAAGTTCAAGCATAACTCTTGTTCCAAATTATACCAAAGATTATAGTTATCTCATAAAAGAGTTTTGGTTATAAATTAGATTCAGAAGTTTACAACGAGTTAACTCAAAATTTGAGTTAACCCCTTCTTATAAACATTTTCAGTATGTCATCTTTATTTTCAAAAAAAACCAGCAGTTTATACAGTCAAAAGTTATGCCTTTGTTGAAGCCAATTTCCATTTTTCAATTCCTAGGATTAGCTCACTCGTTCAAATTTTCAATCGTTAATAAAATACTTTCTATTCATCCAATTAAGTAAAAATAATTTTTTAAATTTGTAGTGGATGACATTTGATGTTAATACAGTTTTTTCAAATATTCATTAATTACAGGTTAGTTAATGAAATCAATTACCGGTTTTCGACGCCAACTTAGATTCGTCTCCATTGTAACAATGTAACTGTTAAAACAATGACAAGAGTTGGCGTCGAAAACCGGTTTTTCAGCCTAACTAGCCAAACCGGGTGTGCATTGCTACAAAAATGCAGATAAATCATACTCTTTTTTTTTCAATTCTTACTATTTATTCTCCCTATATATATATATAATATACTTTCTATTCATCCATTTAAAGTAGGAATTGACAATTTTTTTTTATATTGCTTGTTAACTGCAAACACGAAGTTAAAAACCCACCCTGCAGTGATACCAATCTATATGTGAATCACCCATCACTATTTATGGATCACCCAGCTCTATATATGAATCACCAACTCTATTTATAAAACGCAATTTTTTAATCCTACAGCAGTAAGAATAGCTAAGTCGAAATCGATTTGACGATTCGTTCAATTAGAATCGTTCCAAAATACCCTTTTTTCAGATCGATACATACATTCTTTTGGACACTTTCGGATGAATAGGTTTATACGTGGCCCACACTTAACTTTTCCACTACCGGGACGTTTTGAAACCTGGAAAAAAAGCCGGTGGTCCTATCGAGAAGGAAAGGGTGGATCAACTGGAAAAATGCCAAAAGTGTGTTAAAATACGCTTTATTAAGTTGGCTGATTTATTACGTTCTCTATTAAATAGAGCTCTATTTTAACGTCAACTAATCTTCGTTCTGGATAACTTTGTTTTGGATCCGGTGACCTTTCAGAAATGTATTTGTGTATAAGATGTATGTTGTATATCGATTATATTTAAAGAGTCCGAGAACGAAATACTAAGAAAGATTTAACATTCTTCCGTCTCGTTAAAGAAAGAACAAGAATAACATTTTATCCTTCATTATATTATTACTCTTCTAAAGTTAAGTCTTGATGTATATATATTTCTCCTTGAGTAACCTCGACTTGGATCGTAACTATCAAACAACTGTTGTCGATCGATGAGATTTATTTCATTGAAAGAAAACTTAAATATGTTATTATATGGGATGTGTGTGCGTCTAATATATTTCAGTGACATATTTACGACATTATGTACCGTGGCATTGTCTTTTATGCCCATCGTTTTATAGGGTTTGACGCCAATGTGGTTGAAGTTATTGTACCGATATGTTTTGATGGAGAATAATTTTTTAAATTGTGATTGTATTCAAAATTCATTAATTGAAATTTAAGGCATTTTGGGCAAGATTTATGATATGTGCTTCTAGATAAAATAGGAGATTAAAAGTGTTTATTCGTTTGATCAAAAATTCGCCCAACTGGATAGTGGACAATATTTTTCTGAGACTGGATGAAAAGAATAATATTTGATACATCTAAATATAATTTGTTTCTAAAATTGTCGAGTACCGTTCCTCATTTTTGTGATAAATCATCTTTGATATTGGTCAGAATTAATGTAGTTTTTTCTAACCCATAAAATACTGAAGATTCCCTTTAATGTGAATTCGTAAAGGACCTGCTATTGGAAGTTTCTTAGTTTTGGAATACGCTGAAAGTTGTGCTGAATATTATGCTGTTCGTTCCGAATAATTTTCTTATTGTTTTCTCTCTTATTAGATATAATTATTTGTATGTTGATTTTATGAAATTTAAGAATTTCTTTTATCATTTGTCAGCATTTTAAAATTAATTTTCCTATCTCAAATTGTACTTTTTGTATTGTTTGAGCAGAATATCGCATATTTAATATTAATATAAAAAGAGCATAATATTATTGACAGTTTAAATTAATTTACTTTTTCTTCTTTTTCTAATGTAAGCGTTACTAATAATTTACTTTGTTTTATCAAAGGCAAACACAATGCAAACCTGCTCAGTTTTCAATTCTGTTGTAATTATTGGAAAAACGGTTAATTGATTATATACTTTCGTTACTATTTTTAGAATAGTACAGGCCCATGGGATTGTCTGTTTTATTCTAGGAAGATTAAACAACTCACATTTATTTCGTTAGCGGTAGTCAAGTAAGTCGATAATCGTACATTACTCACATTATACGTATTTAGAAGATTTAGTTTTAAATTTAAAAAAAAATCCAAATTGTTAGTACATCTTTGTAAAAATAATGCACTAACAATAATGGTTAAACACATATTACAATGGTTAAAATTTTTGTAATGCCAGATAAGTTAGTACTGAAGAATCAGCCTTTGATTATTTTGATTACAGCTGGATAGTAATTATCATTAATCCATTATTGTAAGGATTGTTCAGTTGTTAACCATATATAAGCTCGTAGAGTTGCTTTTATCCTAAGCTATAACTCCTTATTGAAAATCCGTCGAGTAGAGAGGATTTTAATAAGTTGAGACGTGAAGTCCACACGTTGATGTCGTATGGAAGTTTGGAAAGTGGGTTGCCAGCTCAGGTGTCATCCTGGTTTGACTGATTCAAAATTATGAAATTCGTCTTCAATGAACCTCGTGAATCTTTGAAGTGAGAAGTTAATAAAGAATCAGTCAATCAAATCCTAACTGTGAAATTTAATATGAGATGATATAACACTTGAAATGTTAAATTGATTAAATTAATTGTTACATTGTATTTAATCAATCTCAGAATTGATTTATAGAACATTTTAAGAGCTTTCTCTTTCTATCGAAATGGGCAAGCATTATTTTTTCTAGGATTCCTTTTTAAAGTATAAAAAAATGGACTTTACCGAATTTATTAATTGGATAAAATAAGACAATTGTATTTTTATTCTCAAATCCTTTATTTTTTACTAAGAAAGTCTGTCTTAAATCCCTTGATAGAACCACTAAGCAAACTATTTTTCTTGCTCAATAAACTTATCCACGGATTATTTTGCTACAATGTTTTTAAGCAACGTTTTTCCAGTCTTAAGAGGATACTAGTAACCAGCCAATCATAATCTTTATTTTTGAAAAAGAAAAAGGTAAAACACAATTAGAAATAGTTTGTTGTGACTTATATATATATATAGAGAACATATTGTCTGGATGAAGATTAAAACTATTATTTTTTCTTTATTTTATATTCATATTCTATTGTTTATGCGCTGATATTATAGCACTGCTTATTTACGATATTCCGCCGAAATATTACTAAAGAATACAGATGGAACCCGATTTACCGAACCTCTAACGAATTTTTCTTTTCCCTCGATTAAGATGAAGGCAAAAAGCACGTATTTAACGAATAATAAACCCCGAATTAACGAATTTTTTTTCAAAAGCCGAAAATTTTATATTAGTTCAGATTAGAAAAAAACTGGATTTTTTTTCCAGATGATATATCCTTTTTGATCGGTACAGAAATACATTTCTAGTAAGGAGAAAATTTCGACGAGAAAGGGTACAGCCCATGATTAGATTTAACTGGTGCACAAGAGTCATTAGTATAACCTATCGTGTAAGTTTTGAATAGGACAGGAGATTCCTTTTTATCTCAACAACGCAGGGAATATTTTATCAGTTTTTACAATTTTCTCTCTTTCTTGAGAGAAGTGAAGTTTATAGGTAGGTTTTGCAGAAAAGTTTGATTTGTTGGAGACAGTGGTTAGCGATTCTGATGTAGGAATTGATAATAGAACTTCCCTATCAAAAATGTTAAATTTTCTAATGTTTTTTGGAAATTGTGAAAACATACCCCATGCAGCAGAATGTAAATGATGCAGTATTTTTTTTCTGTACATAAATTCGAAGAAGAATTCTTTCGAATCAGCAATTGAAAAGATTTTTAAACATCAATAAGTCAATATTTTTAATTTCCAATTAATCGATGCTTAATAATTGGCTTAGTGCTGCTGAATAAAATTGTGCAATTTTCTAACTATGGATATTTTTTCTTTAGTTGCTAATTATATAATTTTCAAAAGGTAAGTGCAAAAAATTTGTATTTTTATTTTACCCCGAATTTAACGAATAAAAGGGTCGATCCCAATGAATTCGTTAAATCGGGACCATTTGCATAATATCTACATTTATTAAATTGTGTATGAATTTGGCAATACTCTAATAACATTCATACTTTAGATTCTGTTTTTAATATTTCTTTCATATATTTCTTGTGAAGTAAATTGAATTTTAATTCAAAACTTCTGGAATAAAAATGCAATATTTTATTTTGTTTGTGAAGTCAAAAATAAGTAACGTAACGTTGTCTAGTTTATTGCATTCTTTTTAAATTTTATATTTAAGTAAGACTTAATTTGTCTTTCTATTTTCGAGTTCTCAATTAATAAATTATTATTATTATGAATCGTGGTAATTTTCATAAGATAAAAATATCCTCTGTCTTTATTTAAAGTGAATATGGAAAAGAATGTAAGTTTTTTCTGTGTTATTTTTAAGTTATTAATGGCTATGGTAACTGAGTAGTCATGGCTTCCAGTTTCGTAAGCGGATGTTTTAATTTCAGCTGCACTACGGATCTATCGTGCGGGTTAATGGAAACTTTTTCACATGAAATGTAATTAGACGTCAAAGCTGTTACTTGATGTAGTGTAGAAGTTAGATTAGGAAGTTATGCGAGTTCATCCTCTTCTAACCATAGTTCAGAATTATAAGGCCCACCTCCTATAATCCTTACGTAAATTCTAGTTTGAATTTAATTCAACCTAGCTAATACCGAGCTCTTAAGTAGTTAAGTTCCTTAGAAACTGTACGGTATTGTATTAACGTTTATTTTTTAGTACACTATACTATTACTGTTCATCGTTACAATAATTTTAGGTTTTTCCGTAAATGACACAAACAAAAATAAAAATATAGTTTTTGGAATGCGTATATTAGCAAATTTGTTAAAATACTGGAGTTTCCATAAAAAATAACCTGAGTTTAATTTTAAGAGATTCAAATTATTTAAGCTTAGTTTAAAAGCAACTAAATAGTATAATGATTATACTACTATTAGAAGAAAGTTTTCTTGTATACGCGTAAAACCAAGTTATATATAATATACCGTTTTTCAAGTAAAAATTTATGTTAATTGACTTATTGACGTAAATATTCAAATTTGTATTTCAGTTTCTTCTAATTTTTATTACTTCGCTGATTTCGCTAATTTTTCGGGATGCATTTTAATAAACAATTATATAGATTATAATAAATATTTATATTATAAAATTTTACATCGTTTTTATATAATGATAGAAAATTTGTTATGCATAGTTTATTTTCTAATAGAACAGACACAAAAACAGATATAATAATTATAAACTATTCCATTGAAAATTTAGCTCTGGTGATTTCCATCACCGAGGAATTGAAGCTTTGCGGAATAATAAGCAGAATACAACCTCCGTGTGACATATAACGTCATACGAAATCACATTAATGGCCATCACTGAACTAATTTAACTTTGGTGACTTGTACCACTGAGGAACTAAAACTGTTAAACTTGCATTTGTTTCTGTCGTATAGATCATCCCGTAAAACAGGTCATGAGATGTCACATAGAATCCTGTCAAAAGCCCTGTCTGGTACCAACAGCATTTAATTTGTTCACACGACGTAACATGCGACGTGTGGAATAAAAGCCTCTCACGGTAACTTCTGCAATTAATTCGAAAACCTTGTCCCTCTAAAGTGAAGCCCCAGACAGTTTTAACGTTGCTTCCCATTAACGAGAAGAGAGAACTCCTGCTTTCTCGTAACCCCCTCCTGCATTGTTCCCATCCCCTTTTTTATCCCCCATTTATATATTTTTTGTTTTGTTTGCGTTGGATTTTTTCCCCCTTTGCATGCCATTTGTCGTCCTCGGTAATTGAGTAGCGCTCGGTCTTATTTTCTACTGCTTTCATTAACTCGACTTTTCATTATCCTCTTCGGAATCAAGACAGTGGTTTAGGTGGGGCTTCTCTGCTCTATTGTGTTTAGGGGAAGTGTGAGTCACCAATGGACTCCGGGTTCCGTTCCCCTTTTCCATCTTGTGCATTCATTAAACTGTCTTTCTCTCGCTTTCTCTCTTTTTCCCATCAAAAGGCGTGCGAAGACCTAACCGAGTTCTATTGAAGAATGCATATTGAATAACGTGAACTCTGCCCGATTCCTTTTGAAGAAAATACCGCGCGAGTTCTTTAAGAATGAAATGAAAAGAATGGAGGAAGGATTTAAGTATGTAAATGGAGTAGTATCCATGACTCTCTATGAAAATATGAGTGCGATGTTCACCTAAAAGTCATCGTTTGAATGATCTAAATGAAAAAATTTTGAATATTTTCCCTATGTGTTTTGAAAGAAAATTTATTTCCGATCAATGGAACACACAATCTAATATATATTTCAATATTAAAGTGTTTTAAATTAAAAAAGAATTTGAGAAAAGTATGAGTTATTGGACTGTATTTGGAGCAGTGTTTTCCAAACTTTTTTTGATCATGCACTCCTAAAACAAAAATAATTATAAAACGTACCCCTTAATATATACGAGTTAATTCAAGTACACTGTGTACCGCTGGGGTACGCGCACCCTACTTTGGAGACCATTAATTGAGCCAGGGTAAATTTTTTTTCATAGTTTCTTATACTTGATGTACAAAGCATCAAAAATTGAATCAACCATTCAAATTACAGATATTTAACTTTGAGATTTTGGAATTTAATTGCTTAGTGTTTTAGATTTTTAGTTATATAACTACAAACACTTAGTGATTCAAACTATAAACTTATTCCTGGAGTGCAATTTTGTTAAGCAAGAATGTTTCAATTTTTTTTAAAAAAAATTCATTATAAAAATAAATTAAGAATTATTGATAAGCAGAGAAAAAACTCCCTAAGAAAATATTATATTTGTAGAAAACTTTTGTCTTCATTTTCATTTAAGTTTGATTCCACATTTAAAAAAAGAGTTAAAAAATATAATCTGCACAAATTTTCTCGAGCAATTGTATAGCAATTCATTCAAAGCGAAATATAATACTGAAACTCAAATTACGAAATGTATCATTTATAATGAAAATTCACGTCATTCGTCCACACACAATCAATTATCTTCTAGACATCCTTCACACTACTAATGAATATGACGTATTGAGCATGAAAACTTTCAGCCTTTAAGGGAGTGAACAATTTTCTTGATATGAAGTTGCCCAATTAGAAGACGTTAATAGAAAGAAGTATATTGAGTAACAATGTCTGCATCAGACTGTTCAAACCTAATGAAGTATATGTTATCTTTTATCCCTTAAGTGGTTTGCCCATACGACGTATGGGCTACCAAAAGTTGGCCGCAACCAGTTGGCCCGTAAGCTGTATAGGCGCTGACATTTTCTTTCTTTCTTTGATTTGCGCGTATTTTAAATTCTTTTGGTGCATTATTTAGTGCTAGTGTTTTAAAAAGTTGATGCAATTTATGTGGCTTTGGTACTGAATTTTTTTATCCGATATTTCTTTGTGGTGAAGACAGGAATTAGTATAATTTTTAGTTATATACAATAAAAAAATGTGCCTTTTTTGAAGCATTTTGGGTAAAAAAAAATTAACCGCTTAGAGTTAATAAATTTTTTTAATTTGTTCCAAGACCATTGAGTACCATTTCAAAAGCTACATTGACAAGATGATGGAGTATCGATCCTTTAAAAACTATCTCGTCTGATTATGAATAAAAATATGATGTTCATTGGACAATAGGTCTTGAGTTACACAAATTCAAACAAAACCTTTAAAGATATTCGTGTTGGCTGATTCTCTCCAATACTAATGGGGTTTTAAAATTCTACATTGCCATGAGGGTGGTAGTTTAATGTTAGAGAGGTGGCAAGTAGGTAGATATAGTTTTTCATCCCTTGGATAGGTTTCTAGAATACATTGCAGTTCTTTGAAGTATGTAATAAACCTTTAATCAAACAAGACAGTCTTGATTATAATATCCTACACACATTTATTTGACCGAAGAACTTGTAACCTCCAAAGGAGAGATCAATCTTCATATTAAGTTGCCAAACTTAGAAGTATGAGAAGCCAATATCCTAAAACTACTTAAGTAGGCAGCAAATTTCTATACTGGCCCTTATAAAGAAAAGGTTTCTAGCAAGCCTACGCAAGAGATGCAACCACCGTATCTGTTAATTTGCATAAATCTGGGGGTTGTGTATTTGCTAGATGGGTTACCTTGTTGGGTGAATAACTTCCATTATATATGAACGTTTCTTCACTTCATTATATTAGAAGCCATGTTATTTTGAGCTCTATAAAATTTTTATTTGCGTTGTTATATCGTTGATATATAATAAGCGATATCATAGAGGGAACGTCAAAATTTGATTAAACACTTAGTCTCTCACTCTTCTTTGTTTGTTATTATTTCTGATGTAAAAAGTTTGAGAGAAATTTATAGTTTCGTATCCAAGAATTTTTAAAATGGAACAGAATTTTTTTCTTCTTTATAAACAAATTGCTAATTTTATTTGATTATTATAAATTTAAAAATGTGTATGCTACGAAAGTTTTATATGAAATTCATCTAAATTTAAAATTCAGATAATAAACCAGTTCTTTCATTTCCAATTGCACTGAGAAATGCATTGCAACTACTATTACTGTAAAGTGAATCACTAAAATGCGTAATGTTATAAAGTAGTCGACTCGCCACAGTCCTAGTAATCAATTGTAGTTCAGCATTATAGTGACCAATATAAAATCAAAAGTAATTTACTAAGTTACTACTTTTAAGGAGCTATAAAAAAAGAATACAATCAGAGAAAATGAATGTTACTTGAATTGATAAAAAAAATGAAAGATTACTTAGATAATAAGAGGATTTGATATCAATACATCATTTTGACATCTGAAGAACTCGGTCATTTTAATATTTTATTCAAAACGTTGTCGTACAATTTCCTGGGGAGATTCTAATCGATCAAGGTATTAATACGAGGAAAAATGTTTGTGAAAGAATGTTACATTAATTGCTAATGTATCGAATATCCAAAAATCGTGAGAAAGGCTAATTAGTTCATTTCATAAACCATTTACCCTTCCACCTACAAAAAGGATGATTTTAACTCTGGAATATTGAAATAGTTTGGATAAATATATCGACACTGTATTATTCTAGCATAGTTTTCCATAAAAAGTTGCCCCGATATTTAATTTCATACCAGCATCAAGTTTATGAATAGATTACACTTGTCACATAAATCTTAAAATTAATAGTTAGTACTATGCGATATTTTATTTTGCAGCAGAATTTAATATTTAGCTTAGCTCTGGAAGAATTTGTTGAATAATTCAGTGAGCTATTAGACCTTATTACCTCATTTTCTTTATTCTTTAGAAGTGATTATATGAATTGCAGCCAAAACAGAGAGGAAATAATCTTTCTTATAACTTTGTTTATGAGGTCAGTTAGACGTTGGGTTGTTACTCGCTCAACCGGTGCATCAAATGCCTTAAACGTTTACATACGTCTTTCCGAAATAACGATTTATTTCTTTGGTCTGCTATCAGTAAAACTATTTCGAAGGCTTTGGAATGTAAGGAAAATGACCTTGACAGTGTTTGCGAAGGGTTTACTTATTTCAGAGATAAATCTGCTTATTTTACCTTTCCTCTCCCCCTCAATACACCGCATACCTGAAACCGCTATGTGAAAAACGTTAGCACTGGGGAGAAAATCACGTGACTTTTTTAATCGGCAGTTTAGGGGTTAAAAACAATTGCCGAAATCGTGACAATAATGGATTCCTTTCAAATTATTCATTCGCGATTTGAATTATTTTGTGCTTCATACTTCATTCTATGACCTTTTTAGTTTTTTTAAGTGATAAATACCTCTTCCTTAAATTACGAGATTTCAAATTTTGATTTGCGAAATAAGTTTCATTAAAACAGTTTCTCTACTCCTAACCGGGGTTCTGTTTATTTCATACTTTAAAAGAAATGCGGAATAAAAATTTCAGGAATTGGAAAAATCTTTTATTTATAGTGAATTTAATATATATATATATAAATGAAACTTAACCTAAAAAATAAAACTAAACTTTAATAAAAAAGAAAGACGAGAATTTGGAGAAAAGGACCTACCAAATGTAATTTTAAAATGAAATTCGAAGCTTTAAAGTCATCGAAATATTCTCCAACTAACATTCTTGTAAAATGTAATTAAGTTTTTGTTTGAAATATCGTGAGAAACTCTGATTGAATTCATTTTATTTGTTGAATATCTTAGAAGAAAACTAATTTGATGTAGAATAATAAATGCACTAAAGCGCAGGAAAAATTGTTTGAGATATTGAGATCTGTGTAATTAAATTTTTCTTTTTCTGTAATACATTATACAACCGAATCTTTCTTTTATTGTATTGAAGTACTTGCAAGTGGAAATGAACATTGTTTGATATCTTTACTTTTTCACGAGTAAAGCATAAAGGAGTAGATGTCATTCTGTTTAAAAAATAAATTCCATTAGTTCCGCTTTTCTTGAAAAAATATTTTAATATTGATGTTGCTAATGCACTTATTTACGAGACAGAAGATTAATTTTGAGAATTTTGTTCAGCATTTTCATTCACATCCAATTGATCAGAATATTCTTATATTTATAAAAAATACTTTAATGCTTTGCAATATGTATGTTTACAAGACTACAAGTCTAATTACATAGCAATATTCTTCGACTGTCGTTTCATATTTGGTTTCATGGAATATGAGTTTTAAAATTTTGTCTTTCAATAAGATCTACATCTTCATATTTTGAAAATAAGAGTTGCTGAACGCAATTACTTTTATGTATTATAAGTAATTTACTTACTGCACTAAATGAATGGTTGGAAAAATACCTCAACAATTAAATTCAGCAATAATCAAATAAATGAGTTAGTTCATGAATTAGAAAGGTTAGTTTAGTATCTACACAAGACTAAAATAACCTGGTTATAATAGAATTCGATACTTGATTGTATGCAGAAGCAAACGCGAAGAATAGAGGCTGTTGTATATACAATTCAACTGGATCTCAATTATTCTATGACGCAATATAAAAATTTCTTCTTTTATAGATATGAGCTTGAAATTACTAATTCGTCATCGATAACTCTTTGTACAGCTCTAGCTACAAGCTCAGGCTACAGGGGCCGTGGGTAGCCTAGTTGGTTAGGGCATCGGACTCCTAACCGGAAGGCCTGGGTTCGATGTCCGATGCCACCAAATACCCTCCGAGTACACACGGAGTACGTGCTCGTTCAATCAGTGGGTCTGAAAGTCTTGTGAGAGGTTGCAGCAGAAACCACAGGTGCACGAGGCTGGAGAATGTTTCCCTCCCCTCCAGTTCCATGCCTAAATTGTGGAGGTGGAGATAGGTGGTGTCGCCATCTATCGTGTAAAAACCGAGCCAAATCGTATTGTCATCTGCATGGTGATCAAAGCTAGAAAACGCTAACGACAGGCGTACACCTAGCCTCTTGCCGCGATAAATTTCGTGTGCCTCGATCTGACACCATTGGACAGGTGGCATTAAAAACAACACAACATTACAGCTCTAACACATGGTTAATTCAAATGTGATCGTTGCATTTTTTTTCAATGCCTGCTACAATAAGACATTTTAAGATGTACAGTATCTGGAAAATCATGTCTGAAGCTAATTTGTCTTGTAAGGCTTGCATTTATTTAAGATAGGAATCCCCATGCGTTTAGAGTTAACCATATCTAGACGTTATTTCTTGAAAAGAAGTTATCATTTTGTCTTCTTTTTGATATTTTCCTCGGGTGTTGTGATTTGACCGTGTTTCAAAATTACGTGATCGGTCACCAAAAGCCTTTTTATTATTTCTATGAACGATGTTAGTAAATCAGTAAAATCTACTTTTTCCGACCTAGCTAGAATCTTGACTTTTCATAGTGTATTCATAATAAATTCTAATAAATGACTGCTTTGAACTATTCAAATAAAATATTTTTAACTTCACATTTTTATTCTTATATAATAAATTGAATCGTTACATCTTAACATAGTTGAGATCTGATTTCAATAAATGAGTTTCCTAATTCCTATAGTGCAAATACGTGCTTCTGTTTCTTTGAGCGAGTAACTGTTCACTTTATTCTACCGCTCTGCATCTCAGACAATGAAAATATCATAATGTTCTTTTTAGCTGACGTAAATCTTTTTCGCTGTTATAACAATCAGCGATGCTTTGCATCATTCCATTCCCTGCTCCCCCCCCCCCCATTTCTTTCTGTTTTGACAAAAGAAAAGAAAATCGAATACATGATTTAGTCTTTCCCAGAGAACCATTACGAAAACTTTTGTAAACAGAGAAGTAAAGCAGCTATTGTTTTACTTGCAATGGACGTTTTTGTGGGATGAAAATACCGCGTTTATTCATTTCAGGATACATAAGCAGAGTTGAGAAGACACTTGTCCCTTTCCCTACGAATGACCTGCACCCATAGATACACGTGAATCATCCTTTTTAATAGAAGAAAAACAATGTGAAACACTTAAGTACAGTTCGAGTACAATAGGAACTAAGAAATCTTCCAATTTCTGAAAGGAAAGCATAAATAAGTGTGTTCTTCCTTTGGTAAAAAGTTTTGAACTGGCTAATGTACGGGTATGTATTAAATTTCCGTTAATAAAGGAAGTCTAATCTTGAAATTTCCTTTTTCATAATTTGTATATTATCTGAAAATGCAATTTGCATTTTTTAAAATGTTAGTTTTCACCGATAAATAAAAGTCTAATATGTTACATATTTAATGGGTTAATATATACATATTTAAAACGGAATATTTTAATTGTTAATGCGCTAAAGGGTCCAATAAATTAAAATGCTTTGAAAATTTTTGCTTGAAATATTTATTGCGTCTCTTGTGTAATCCTTATTTCCTCTTTTGCCCTCAAAGGAAATAATTTCCACTCGGTGATCTTCCTTCAATTTTACCGGGATATTTCCACTTCGATTGACTTTAGACCGTCTTAAATAGCCTTTGGTGTCGTTCCTCTTTCACGATAATGAAACTATTTTATATGTCTTTTATTCTTCGACGTAATGAAGCATATGAACAGATAATTGTTTTTCTGTCTTAGAATTATTTAAATCAAAACTTCAATCTTTAATTGATCTAGTTTTATCGTTGATTTGTATTTTTCAATTTTATAATCCAATTATTCCTGATTTTACTTTTTAATAAGGGATGTAGTTTCTTTAAAAAAAGAAAAAAAAACTACTATTCGTACTTTATAACCCAAAGGGATTCAATACTTTGATCTTAACATCAATAATTTAATTACGCTCTGTTTAAATAATTACAATCCATCGTATATATTCGAATTTATGTTTCAGAAAATGTTACAGCACGTATACTGAGTAAAGACTGATTAAACTTTTAACAATAACGAGTGGTACTTGTAAGATTTTAGATTTGTTAAACCTTTCTCTTATGAAAAGCAAAGCAAAAATGTTTCAGAAACATTTCTTTTTGCTTGCATAGTTACTGCGGCTAGTAGCGGGAATAGTTGTTTCAAACGTTTACTTTACCTAAAGAATGAAAATGCGCTAACTTTCCTTTTGAGGAAGTAATAGTCTCCTTTTGTTTTATTTTGACGTTCGCGTTTTCTAGCTACAACGAAGCTTCTTTAATCCATTTTAGTTCCCCTATTCTCTCCCTTTCCCATCTATCTTTTGGAATTTGTAAATGTCGGAACTGTGTCTAGGGACAACACGAATCGATCCATGGGAATTCTGAATTGTCTGGGTGGTTCAAACTTTGGCAGGAAGGAGAACGCGTCAGTTAGGCATTCTTGTCACATGGAGGAAAAAAACAATTGCTAAAACATTCTACAAAGTAATATAACTTCTAGACTAGGGTTGTAAGAGTACTAGTGTTTTCTGGAACAAATGTGGAGAGGGAAAAAAGCATTGTACTTGAGTAGAAATTCACACATCCTTTTGCATTCTAATTGTAATACATAGTACAATATTCGATATTGTTTGAATGTGAAGTAAATATTTCTCGGGATTTTCTTTTTTTAATAAATTATTTGATTTATCATTAGATTTTTTCCAATCATCTATTTTTGTTTTATTAATAGGTGAATACACTATATAATAGGTATCATAAAAATGTATATATTTACCATAAAATTGATAACTGGCACAAACTTGAAAGCGTTTTTCCAGAAATTTATATCTTCAAAATAAAATGAGCTTTCCTCATTAACATATGAACTTTAACATTAAATAAAGATCTATATTTTTATGTTTGCTATAGAAAATAAATGACATTGTATCTAGTATTTTTCTCGTGTAGTGAAGTTTTCCCCATAATTCGTCGGTCAAATTAAGTGATTTAACTATCTAAAACAAAACATGAAGTTTCGATGTTTTTAAATGAATCAGAAATTTATCGGCTAAACTTTTGGAGCATGTTTTTCACAACTCTCAACGATTATGGTATTTAGTTTCATCAAGCTAATGATCGAAATGCAACATTTAATGTAAAATCAGCTTAACAGTAAGAAATAAGTTATTAACCCTGAAATAAAATATTTTAAAAAAAGGTTCACAAAAGGTTTTTTTCTGAGCAAAATTAAAATAAAACATGTAACTTATTTAAAAATTGTACAAATAGCTTACTTTCATATAGAATTAATGTTGAATTTTTCTTTGAGCTTTAACAATAACCCGGATCATGTTACTTGGCATCTGTACTTTAGAACTATTAATATTTGAAACATTTGTTATAGTTTAATATCTGTATATCTTTAATTGCTTTTGTCTCAAAGTTAATGTATTAAAAATCTCTAGATATTATTAAATAAAGTATAGCTAAATTGCATAGTTATCTAAATCATTAGAAGAATATAGATAATGTGGGGCTTATTTGTAAACGAGAAAAGTTGTATAAGTATTACAAATATTTTTGTTGGTGCATTACACTTGTCATTGAAATTTAAAAGGATATTATGAAAATATATACATTTCATATCCAAAATACTTAATTTTCCTTTCTTCTGCTTTAACTGATTTAAAACAGTAGGTAATGACTGAAACAAAAAAGATTTATAGTTAATAAAATCTACGACAAATTGAAATAAAGTGTTTTTTAAGAAGCAGTAAAAAAAGATTGTTTCCAATTTGTAAATGGGATGCTTTCAGAAATATGATTTTTAATTTCTTTTTCGGTTTGTTTTAATCACTAGTAATTCAATTATTCTACGTTCCTTTTATACATCATTTTAATTGCTCTGCGTATGAAATTTTAAAAAGTAACCGTCAATTAATAGATTAAGGCGCTTATTTTTAAAAGACGGACATTCTCTCTCTCTCTAGAAAACAAAAGTCTATAAAACAAGTAATCTTAACTCTTTTCGTTCAAGACAGGATTTCACCAATTTTAAATAATTGCAGTCGCGTGGAGTACAAAAATTATTTTGAATTTTTCCGTATTCTCGAGTAATTTTGAGACAAAATTAACAACGACGAAAGAAATGCGAAGTTTTTCCTTGGAGAGATATGTTAGTAGTTCTCTTGAAGGAATAACCATGGAGTTGGCTTCCAGAAGATTTAAATTCTATTTCATGCATTGGCCATTAAGTTTAGTTGAACGTTTTTACATAGTAAGTAATAATTTTAAGCATTTTTTCTTTGTTTGAGTTTTCAAAGAATAAGATACTTTACGATTTTTCTAGGAAAAATGTCTGTTCATGTGTTATTAAACTTCGACAATAATTAGTTTTAAATATGAGTTAATCTCTCCCTCATTGAATAAAGGAACGTATTTCAAAGATTATTATGCGAAAAACCATAACTAGCCTAAATGAATTTGATAACTAAATGTTGTGGCACTAGAGAATAAATATCAGTGAATTTGTTTAAAAAGATTATAAACTTCGAGTGATAAATTATGTTAAGCTAAAAACATCATTCACGCGATTCATCGAATTTTAAATAATATATTTTGCGTAAAACATCGAATTGTATTTAAAGCTGTTTCACACTAAAACAAAATCATTGAAAAAAAAGTGAACAATTTTTTTTTATAAGTGTTCGTCATTTCATATTTATTTGTACAAAATTTCTCTTAAATTCATTATTTTATACGAAACGAAATAGTAATATATATACATAGTTGTTCTCTGCTATAAAGACAGAAATCATTAGAATACTGAAGATAAATAAAAGATAAAATAAATATTGGAATTTAAAAATGGATGTTGCAGCATTATAAACATTGCTGACACTTAAAACAGCTCTTACATATAAAATTATTTTTATAAAAGGGAGTTTTAACAAGCTTTCTGGCTAGCCAACCTTCCTCCTTTCTGTTTGTAATACTGAGTGAAATCCAATTGAAAATAATGTATAGAATATCTAAATCCATTACAAGAAAAAAGTATTTTACCTAAAATTGCATTAAAACAAATTGCATTCCGCGCTGAATCTGTGTACAATAAACAAGTTGTTGCCAGATTCTGGACCCAAATCTAAAGTATAGCATTGGCTGATTTGTAGCACTAAGTAAAAAGTATAAAATTAATAGTACTAAAATAATTATATAGAACATGTATAAAGATAAATATTTCTTTTACTTGATACTCTAGGAATATATTTGTGTTTGTATAAAAAATATTACTATGGTTAAAATAAAACTAAAGGAATAAGTAATTTTAACTGTAATTTGAATATGTAGGTAACTATAAGTATATCTATAATTAGGAAAAATAAAATATATAATAATCAACTGTTAATCTTCTAAAGAATTTAATCCCTACTATTTAGAATTTCTTTATACAAATAACTCTGAATAAAATTATTTGGACATTTTTGAATTGAACAGTATTTAATAAAATGTTTATAATTTTTTATTTTTTTTCTGAATTTTTTAATACAAGAAATTTATTACGTTTATATGTAATTAATGATAATGTTTCTCAATATTGAAACATGTACTTTACTTTCCTAATGAGGTACTTTTATAATATTGAATTTAAGTTCATCTCTTTTGTCATATATATATACTGTCAACTACTAAAAAGTACGATTACTTCTCTGAAGCTCATAATCTTTGACAAAATATTTTTATTCGGAATTTTTCTCTTTCCTCTTCAAGTACGGTTTTAGAAATGTTTTTCCACAATATTTTTCTTGAAATAGACTTTTGCATTTAAAGCCAAAGTAGACTTAAAAAAGTAAGCAAGAAGTAAAGTCTTCCGTATGCTTTCAGATGCTTAATGCAGAAAATGTTATTTTACTTTGCCTTTCAAACCTGGAGGAGTTATATAACTGAAGGGATGAATTCTGACATTTATTTATAGATAGATCTGAAGAACCCACAAAAATTTGAAATCTCTATCTCTTTTTCTCTACTCGAGTGAAAGAAACGTAGGGAAAATTTTCTTCTCAATATCGTATGTATCAAATATTTTTCAAGGAAAATAAGTTCTTATGTAAGATTTTTTTCTTGTATTATTTCTTTAGCATTCCCTCTACGCTTTATTTGGTACAATATATCATTCTCGATGCTTAAAAACCTTGAAAAAGTTTTAATCGCTTGAAAGCGAAAACTTCGCATCAAATAGATGCCCTGTGGTCATAATTTTGCTAAACCAGTTTAGCAATGCCATCATTAATTATACTTGTAGGCATAAGGTTATGTTTTATGGGAGTATCGGTACCTTTTTTTAATGCATTAGCTGATTAAACTCACATCCCCTTCAAGTAATTTTATCCCTTTATTGAAGCGAACCCAAAGTGAATGCTGTAATAAATTAAGACTGAAAGCAGAAATTTGTGTTAAAAGTCTAAAATTATATTAATGGAGGCATGATTTTTCGCTTGATTTTTTGAGTCTCTCTCAACTGATTTAGTGAGCACTGAACCATTCATTGATCATTGAAGTGAATAAAAAGAATCATAAGCATTATTAATCAAATCAAGTGTCTAGTTAAAATAGAGTACATCATTTGGAGGATGAAGCATAATACTTTTTGGATGAATATAATCAGTGAAAATCGCTTAACACGAAACTGAGGAGACTGAAATATTTTTCGTGTTAAAGGATATTGCAAGAAAAAAACATATATTGAACAAAATTAAGTTTATTAGAGTACATTTTATTCACATACATGTCTATATATGCATGTATTTAATAAAAATCAATGAAATATTAACATTCATAAGAACTTAACGAGATTTAATACGAAATTTTCAAGTTTTTTTTAAACAGAAAATGGTTATTGAGTTTTGGGGAAATAATCTGATATTTTTCTTTACATTATCGTTTTTAGAATTAAATTCTCAAAAAAAATTGTTGAATGTAGTCCATTTTGTTTATTTCATCATTGGGATGTGCGTCTAAATAATTGAGCATACTTTACAATATATACTACATTTTGGATGACGTGGAACAGTAATTGCATTAGTCTTTTCATTTTCGTCATCGGAATCTGTATCAATGATTTTTTGAGCTTTGAACAAACTCCAATATGTCTTTGTCTGCCATAATTGATGCTATACACACATTATCATTTACTGCCACAGATTCTTCCGATAATACAATAAGACAGTCAAATAATTCAGAAACTTTCTCAAACATTTCATTAAGTGTCTGGTGTTTTCTGTATTTTTTTCATTCCCCGAAAAGAAATCTTTTCGTGTTAAGCGATTTTCGTTTCGTGTTAAAAGAAAAAATGCATGAAAATGCATAGCAGTTTGTCGGGACTGTTGTATTATTTTGTGTTAACCGGTATTTCGTCGTGCGTTTTCACGTTAAACTTGTTTCACTCTATACTTGGTAGTATTGACAAAACAAATCCTGTGAATTGGAATTTTTTTCTAAGCAGATAAAATTAGAGATTATGATGAATTATAGCTGGCTGGGGGGGGGGCGTAGATGGTTTGGTGCTGGTCTCATACGCCCAAGTTTGTGAGTTCGACCCTGACACTAGTCGGGAAATTTTCATGATTAAAAAAAATAGACAGCGTCCATGTAGTAGGATTATGTGGCTTGTAAAAGCTCCCTAGAGTGCTTGTTTTGGTTGAGTGTTCTTGGCAAAATTTAATTCCTAGTAAAGTTTCACATCGTCAGTGCTCAGGTTCTTCCCTCTAGGGAGGAAATTGGGCGGCAAAATTACATTGTGACAATTGGTATTCACCTATATGGTGCCACACTAAAAAGTGATGCCTGCTCCCGAGGAATGTACAAGGTCTGCCACGTTAATAACTCATACTCCACCTCATAAGGAAAAAAATGAATTATTAGGGATCCTTTCTCTATTGTTGCCGTGGTAGCCTAGTGGTTATGGTCACGAACTCGTGGTCGCATGTTCGAGTCCTTGTGTCACTAAAGACCCACTATGTAGGGGGTGATAGATGCAAAATCTGTCAAGCTCAAAGTCATTCCGTTGACGTGATGTGGTAGTTTGGTGAGGGAGTGCCAGCTCAGGTGTCGTTCTCATCACTTGACCGACGTTCAGAATTACAAGGTCCGTCGAGAAAGCCATTGTGCTGCTTTTTGCGCTACGTTAATGTAACTCACTCATCTCTTTTCCATCAAATCTTATTAAACGGAGAAAATACGACTTGTGTCATTGATATAATTCATTGATAACTTGTTTCAGCATATGTATGTGCTGAAAACATTTTCAGTCTCAATTTTAAATTCTTGTGGAAGAAGTCTTTAATTTTAGTTAAAGTTAATTGCTAACAAAAAGTTTTCAAGTCTAATAACAATTATACATTTTCTTGCTGTTTATGGTAACGAAAGTTTGTTTCATATTAAGATTTCCATATCTTTTATGTAGAAGTCCTTGTGTACAACTTCAGTAAGAGGAAAAAGGAAACCAAGAGTGGTTTTCTAATCAAGTCGTATCCACACGAAACGTTTTCAGTGTCTAATACGATGATGGAATAATTTTTCCTCATCAGATGTCGGCCGTCAAAACTGCTCGCTTTTCCCCCTTAAGGCTCTTGTATAATTTTGAGGATATAAAATAGACGAAATATCAACCGTGAAAAGTCACGTTAATTGTTTGAAACGGATACTGTGTAAACAGAAATGAATTGGTATATATTTCCCAAACATATCAAGAAAAATGTCGAGGTATATTTCAGACTTTTCTTTTATTGTTATTGAAATTCAGAATTTTCCTTGAGCTTTGTATATTTTGCACATGTGTATATTTAAAAAAAAAACATGTTTTGCTCGGATGTTTTAGATCTCGTCGACGACGACCAAATCTGCTCAAGTAGGTGGAAAGTATATACAAAAGAAACGAACTGACATCTACAGATGTTGTTCGATACATTCTTACATTTGCAACATTTCAAGTCTCTTCTTATTCTGTCTTATTTTCAAAGTCAGCAAGACGCATTTTTTTAGATAGCATCGCAATAAAATGTTGATTAAATCCTAGAATTCTGAGCGGTGTTTTTTTTTTTAGTCCTCTTAATTAAGAACTAAGTTGCACTTGCATTTTTAACAAAACCATTTTATATTAAATGGAAGTAAATATAAAAGCAGAATAATGACCTTTATAATCAGTCCTTCTTAGCATCAAAATATTAGTACAATTTTGAAAATGAATCAAGATCGTTTAAATAAAATACATGGATAACAAAAGTTAAACTTTTTGAGTATAATCTTTTGTAATTGTAATATTCATGTTGCGTATTATACGAGAACTGGGAAATTTATTGATCGTTTAAAAGATCCCATTTGTCTAGCTAGGATTATTAGAAACTTAAGCTATACAGAAAAATTTAATACGTGATGCAATCACATTATAAAAAACTGATGTCTTAATGATTATTTTTTGTGTAATTTCCTTCAGAAGTTGTATAAGTCTATCCTCTTGGAGCATCTCTTTAAGTAAGGGACATTGTTTGAATACGATAATAAACTCGATACATTTGATGTAAATTTGAATTAATATATTGGTCTAGACATAAGATTAATGCAATTTAAGCATGCTATTATGAAATTTCAGAGTAATATGTAATACATTAAATCAAATATGCATCTTTTGCCTTGATTAAAATAGAACGCGTTAAGATTCAAATCTTATATTCTGATTTACTCTCAAAAGAATCTCATTTCCATTTGAAAAGAACTAATTTATCCAATATGAGCACAACATTGTGATTTGGAAAATTATTCTTGATTTCGATCTTAACTATAATGAATGTAATTCGCATATTTTAGCATAAGTTTTAAATATATAGATGATTGGAAAGATTCAGCCTCTCTAAAGCACTCTTTTCATTTTTGAAAAAAAATATTCATTTTTGAAAAAAAATATTCATTTTTGAAAAAAAATATTCATTTTTGAATTTTTTTTTAAAATGTAAACAAATTTTTTAAAGTGTTATTCTTTTTTTTCTGAAATAAATAAGATTGGAAAAATTCAGACGAACAAATATAACAATTTTTCATTTAAAATTGATTTTCGTCAAGAGTGCCTAAATCTATCTGAATTTGTACTTATCATACTTCAAGTAAAAAAAAATTGTTTGTCTAAAAATTTTTCCTCTTTTATAAAATACATTTAGCACTTTAAAACTCATATATTGTTAGTGTGACACTTAGGCAATCTGATGAGTTTATAATTTTGTTACATTCGAATAACGCTTTTTAATATTTTGTCCTAATATGCCGCTCATCAGAATTTAAAAATTCTTCCTGTAAACCTATTTCTTTCATAAAATTTAAAATTTTACTTTCGCTGAATAATTTATTTTTACTCACCAAATACTCCTATATATCATTTTACCAAATACATTTAAATCTAAAATGGAATTATAGAACATCGGGAAGCAAGTTAAAATATTGAAAGATGAGTTGAATTTTTATAATTGTTTCACAAGATGAAAGAAGAGAGGTAAAGCAGGAAATTGACGATTAAACAATGTTTGTTCATCCCTTCTTTTCGAGTGAATGATTTCTCTTCTAAACCGAGTACCTCTTGGGAAAATATCATCTGTTTTGGCTTAAATCATGTGTAAAGCATACCAGTCCGAAACTTCTGTAACGGGGTTTTAGTACCTTGTTGAAAGGGTAAAATTGTATCTTCTCCATGTTTTTTAAGGATAAACAATGTTTTCCGTAAAAATCCTCTTGAAACTTTTTAAACTGGAATAAAGTAGTTTCCACTGTTATAGTTATATAATTTCTTGGTTTGAATTCATGATTTTTATTTCCCCCCACATTCCGTTGCAGGCTTAAACTAATTTGTGTACACAGAAATATACATAAACTTGTGCGCATCAAAGCAGGCTATCTAATAACAAAATAATGGGCCTTAACCCTGTTAACTTATTTTTTTAAAAAATTGGCATTTCCGGGTTGCTTTATCCTACTTTTGTGGATTCTCTAATGATTTAGGAAAATTGATGAGAAGCGCGTGTCTTAAGAAATTAAATAATTGATTTTTATTATGTCCACTGCTATTAATTGCAATATCTACACATTTAGATACAAGTTATTTAAACTATTGAGAGAGAGAGAGAGTCTTTTAAAACAAAAGATTATTTTGTTGGTGATGGAGGAGGCAAAACACAGCGTTTCATTTAGAGTGTTTCAAGGGGACTTTTCTCTTCACTCTCTTGGGGTGGGGTGGTCCCTTCTTACACTTCGAATTTCACTCGAGGTTCGGCTCACAGGTGGAGTTTTGTTTTTTGCATGGTCTTCGGTTGTTGGCGTGATATTAGTTGAAATGATTTTAAGGTTGTACGTGTGGATATGAACAGCATAACGTTATCTGCATAGGAAAACCGATCTTGCAGTTGCGAGGTGGAAAATGTTACAATCCCATGCTACAAAAAATTGGTCTTTTACAGAAATAAATCTTGCTTTTTATTTAAAAAAGATAAGTATTGGACATTAAACTACAGAATGAAAACGTAATTAATACCTACCTTTTTCGTGTTATCTCTATATATCCATGTATAAAAAAAGTTTTTAAGATATTCCATTATAGTATTTATATACGTCCTATTCTTGCACTGATCAAGCAAATAATTAATTACATGTTTTTAAGCACTTTTAATAAGATGCTCCTAAATTTAGCAGACGCAAGATTTTATAGCTTAAAACTTATTTGGATTTACTTTTGATTCTCTCGTAGAAATACTATTTGTGTATATCCAATCTAAAGGTTATGATTTGAGTTGAGAAATATAAGAACTTGAATTTGACAAGAACATTATAAAATCTTACGTTAACCCTAAATATTTACTTCAAACTTCAGCAATGGTGTTTTGTACTGACATTTTGTTTCATTCATCGATTTTTTTACGCTGTTTTACACTTCTGGACGTTTTCATAGCACGTATTTAAGTACACCATTGATATATTTTAAGTATTAAAAGTAAAATCAATGTGTTAATCCAATATGGTTTGAATTTAACTGAGGATCAAATGATAGAGGAAAAAGGACAAGAAATACAAAATCAAAGCAAATATGTAGAAGTAGGAATTCTTTAAGAATTATTTTACCCATTTTCTTTATCGATATTGCTCTTTTTTTAGACATCCTTTTTTCTTTATGGAATTAAATACACTTTTACATGGTGAGTTCTCGCCGAAACAATCATTTCAAAAAATGAATTTCCGAAATGAAAGAAAAATAAAGCATTTCCGGAAAGCAAAATATTACGTGAATGACATAGTATTAATTGTGAGTGTTTGTGTTACAAAAAGCCTGTCGTAATCGTTCAAAAGTTCCTTGAACTGATTCCATTCTACTTCGCTTTTAAAAACTTTTGTGAAACGATTATTCAACTTCCTTTAAGTTTATTTCTATACACAATCGAGTGTTCTTTTTTCTTTTGAGAACTTCGAATAAGTTTGTCTTCTTTTAATAATCACTCTCGCCTGTAGAACTGGTTTATAGTTCTATATTAGTGCTGCATTCGAAATGCGAGAAGACAGTGACGTTGTTTCCGGTTATGTTAGAACACGTAGAGAATGCTTAAAGGTCTACTGCAACCTCTACAAGACTATTAATGAACGAGTAAGATATTCTGCACGAAAAGTTTTCGCGTAGACTTTTGTGAAAGATTAAACAACTCACACACGTGTGTGTGTCGCTAAAGTATCTACCTTGATGAGAATTTTGGCAATTTACATCGGTTATATTATCTATATTCCTGAATAAATTATTCGGATTCTTCTTGGGGATCTAAGCAGAAGTCTACTGGAAATGAGGCATATTTATCTTGTGGTAAGTGTTATATATATCGTTATGTTTTCATTTTGTTTCAACTTCGTATATTTTTATCTTAGGACTTAATCTTCCACTATTTATATTAAAAGAACCACTTCCTTCTAATATGTCCTGTAAAATGTCTATTTTTGCACTGTATCAACAAAACATTTAATTTTGAGACCGTTATTGTCCCTAAGCTGACCGCAACAGCAGCAAATGACGAAATCATTCTTTAAAAAAATTCAGTTTTACATTTGCTACATTCTTTTAACGAACTATATTGCAATGCCGATTTTTTTTTATTTTTAGCCAATTTGTGAGCAAAGGATACTTTAATATTTTGTCACGGTTTTTAAAAAAATGAATTTGTTTTTCAGTTAATTTTAATAAAGAAAGATAATTGTTTACCATTGCTCATAAAACTCAATAAAATTTATCTTAAAAGCTGTGTAAATAGTCGCTCTGTAGTTATTTCTAATATTTTTGAGTTTTTTCTTTCGTATACAGTGAATTTGAACTGTACATTTTTTGCAATTTTAGCAACTCTTAGTCCCTGAATTTTACAACTATTTGGATGATTCTTACTATTTTAGCTACAGTAAAGAATCGTAGTTCTGATTTTTTTAGCATTCAATAAACCCATATTTTGTATACAAAGTATTTTGCAACCTGATTTTGCTATGTATTTGAATAGCGGAATAGTCTCTCTCTTTCTCTTTGGATTAAATTCATTCTGTAAATATCTGAGCATCTACTCGTGTTGCGTTGTTTTTGAGAATTTACAAGTTCTTCCGAAAATGAGAATTGTTGTCATCTTACCAGCACCACATATTTTTATAATAAACATTATATTTGAAATTTAAATTGTAAAAACAAAAAAATTGAACTTCTAAAGGAAATATTTACATTTATGATTCTTCAGAACTATTCACTTCATTCAATTCTCTCCAGATCTCTCTGTGTGTGTATCCTACTTTTTTCAATTTTATAGTTTAGATGTAACTGTGTTATAGTTTAAATTGATTTTCGATTGTAGCAGAGTTTTATTGACTGTTTTGAAAATCTTGATTTAAAGTAAGGTTCTTTTTAGAATTGCTATTCAGACTGGATCAATCCCAACAGAAAGAAAGCAAACAAGAATAAAAGATTGTTTGTTTTTGTCGGTGGAGTCGATATTTTGCCAAGCAATTCTACATCAAGTATTTTCAATTCAGATTACTTACAACGCTTGATCCTCGCCGATTCTTTTTCAATCATGTTCTTTTATCCTTTTGTTTTTCAATTTGAATTGAATACCTTTTTTTATTTACTATGCTGTGTAATGTCTTTTCTAAAATTTATTATATTTCTAAGAAAAAGAAAAGCTTCCTTCCAAAGTCAGATACCTAAAGTTAAAAGCAATTCGCTGAAAGAATATCGTTCTTTCAATTGGTTCAAAGGAACATGTAGGATAAGATGGCAATTCTAAGCATACGAGATCTTTTTATTCCGATAACTTTTGGTGCATGATTGGCATAAGAATGCATGGTAAACTTCACAAAATAGAAATGTATTGTTCGTTGGCAAGTATTCAGGAATGGGAAATGAGTATTTTTTGTGGTTCAAACATACATGAAAATAAATCTGTATGCCTTGTGTGCTGGCAAATATTCAACAATCGTTGAGGATATTTTTTAGCTTTTGAATATGAGACGAATGAAGATCTTTTTATTCAATATTCCTTATTTTTAAATTGCCTTCGAGTGTATTTTTTAAATGAAGTTTCTTCTTTAAAAAATTTTGAGAGTTTTGTAAACATTTTCGTTGTATCGATAAAAATGAATAATTTTTATGCAAAATAAAATGGAAACCGAAAATCCACTACTTATACAAAAAAACTTAAGTCTTTTTATTTAAGAAAATATGTACCAATGCTTCAGAAGTTTTAATGGTAAGCATTTATGAAAAAATATTAATTACAAGAATAAAACTTTCAATTTCTTTCATCACTTTTCATATTTTAAAATATATTTAATCAAAGGTCAAATAAGACTTTTCTATCTAATAAAAGAGAAGCCTATGAATTCCCCACTTTTTTTATTGCATATTTGTCATCCGTTTCAGAGAGAATCTAATACAAACATGACAAAAACAGTTAAATATTTTTAACGTTTTCTATATTTTGTTTTTTCCAACCTTCTTTTAAAAACTGATTTAAGTACTATTCTTTCATCTTAAACTATTATTACTGTATCTTTATACAAACGATGTCTAGTTTTGTATATTCTTTTAAATTTTCCTATGCACTTCATGGTAATGTTTGTAGATTTTTCGTTAAATTTAAAAAAATAAAACACTGCCATCCATTGTGAGGGAAAATTTCAGCTCAACCTAATTGTTGCGAACAGTTCCTATCGAACCTAGAACAATTTATCATCTTTAAAAATGTAGGTCGGGCTGTTTTACGGGAGTGTTCATTCTATATTCATTTTTTCCCTCAGTATTTTTTTCAACTTCCCTATACAGCAGCAAAAAAACTTGAAAAAAAAAACAACTTTTTTTCTCTCTCAGAATGAAGAGCAAAAATTCTTTAAAGTAAAAGTAGCTTTTTCCTCTCTCCTCTGTCTTCATGGATGTGATTCTGTGTTACTTGCTTTTTTGCACTTACTTCATTCACATTCCAGCACAAATAACACGCAGGCGCCGATGGAAAATAATAAAAACCAGCGCACATCTTAAGAAGTGTCTTCTTTTTTACCACCCAGAGCAATTTTATCTTCTTTTTTCTTCTTTTTTTTTCTTTTGCTTCGTGATGTTCGTTGACCGCTTTTTATACTTCAAATCCATTTAAATTATCCAACACTGGGGAAGTTATTCTAATTTTTTATGATAAAAGCCATAAATTATCGTGGTCATTTTTTTCTCAAGTGCTCTGGGAGTTTCGTTAAAATACTTGTTTTTTATGCTCTGCAAGTTAAGTGAAGCTTTTTCTACAATTTTATAAAGATGACATTATTTAACTTCTCATGAATTTTTAAACTTTACCACAAGAGTTACAAAGACTGCAGATTTCAAAAAAACTTTGTAATTTATGCTGAAATCTCCTTCATAGATAAATTTTTTAAACAAATTATTTGTTTCCTATGAAAATAAGATAATCCAAGAGTAAAACTATTTTATTTACATTAGATAACATCGTAGACGATAAAAGTATAGTGCATTAATTTTGTAACTATTTCCTTATATTTTTATACTGTAGCTGTAGAGAGTTTGAATAATTAGTTTTTGATGATCCATTAATCTTGTCATTTAATTTTTCTAATGTTTTGTTGTCTTGCATTTTCCTATCTTTTTATATGAGCTCTTTTTAAAAAATTCACATTTATTAATGCTTCGTTATACAAACAAGATTAATAACCAGCATTTTTATTTACAAATATCCAATCTGTAAATATTTATTTGAACAATTGTCTTGCAAACATTTCAGAACTCAACGCTTCCTCTTTCCATTTTCCTATAACTTTCTAACCTAGAGTAATTTTCACCTCCTTCGCGTCAGTAATGTTCATTTTAAGATCGAAAATCCCCCCGGCATATTTCATTTCGGCTAATAGAACCCGAATTAAATTCCAATGTGCTTGATTATTGCTAATATATAGAGTAATGTTTGATTGGCATTGTGGTTTGGAGGCGACGTCCTTTCATCTCTTCTGCTGTCTATTCGAATTTAATTAATCACTGAGTAAGTACTTTTATGTAACCACAACATTTGCAGGATACAACTACAATGATGTTTGCTTTAGCTTGCGGCAATTAAAAGTATTATAGATTCAGCCTTAGCATTAGATAAATTGAAATTAATCGTAGATTTCGTATTTTGAAATAAAAGTGGTAATGGGTGTTTTGATAAAGCATAATATTAATATTAGAAAATGGCATTCTTTTCTGTTTTATTTTGCCGTACAGAGAAAAAAATGGTGTTTACAAATAAATTTATATAAAGAGCATTTATATATATTTATATAAAATATTTTTAACTTCATTAATTTTTAACATTAAATTTCGAATCGGTATTTAATAGAATTTGATGTTTTTATAAAGATTTTACCATTTTTCTTTTATTTTCATATGGATAAATGTGCATCAAAGGAAAATTTCGTTTATATACATTTCTGAAGTAAAGATTATTCACATAATTATATCTTTATTGGTTTCCAATTATTACTTTTAATAAGGATTTAGTTTAAACAACGCTCTGGTACTCATTGATAGGCATTACTAATGAAAAATGCAATGCCTTTTCTTCTACCCATTTATTGATATATGCTTGTTAAATCATTTAAAATAAATACCTTTTTTCAAATGTATTTTTCATCTAAATATTCATCAAGTTATCTTCAAAATTCGTCTTGAGAATTTTAACATTGCATAATTTTGGGATATTGAATTGCATTTTGTTGCAACCGTTATAAAATTGGACTTTTTATGTAATAAAATTAAATAATTTTAAAATGAGATGAATTAAGCCGACAGAACTATAAAATTTTAATGGTAGAATTTCTGCTAAATCTGAAAATAAAGTGTCTTGTACTGTGTTATTTTTTTTATTCCCGGATTAAACTGCTAGATTGAATTGATGTTATAACTAATGAAATGAAATTTGTTTCTGTTACGATTTTCTCAAAGTTCTAATTTATTTGAAAGAAGAGTAAAGAAATTAACAATTCCAAACCTAATTTATTTTTTATCATCAAAGCTACTAGATTTTAAAACTGAATAAAATTCTTAAATATGTAAAAGTATAAAAAGTATTTACTTCCTGTGTCTCAACCCAATTGATTAAAATAAAAATTGTCAAAGTAAAGAACAAATGATTAAATCCTTGCTAAGAATTTCAATAAGATTGCATGAGAATTTCACAAAGTAAAGTCATTAATGCCGGTTTCCCGTTTACTGATAAATGTTTAACCCAAAACCACAAAATGAAAAGGCAAAATTTTTGAGGTTGATTATTTCCCCCATGCTTTCTTTCATTTATTTTAGATGTCTTCCTATTTATTTTTTCTGAGAAATGTGACCCCATTTCTTTCAGAACACTAGTGAGCCATCAGGATATATTGCACGTGGAATTTAGTTGCATAATTAAAACCCTTCTCTTGGGTCTTAGAACATGTGTTAGAATTACATGATATAGAGGAAAATGTGCTTCGTCGCTAGGTAGAAGTAAAATTGCTCGTGTGTATGACCCTTAAAATAAATCTTTTTGATAAAGGAAATTGTTTAATATTTTTTTTCACATTTATATATTGTGATATAAATGTATTTAGAGTTTCTGTGTACCAAAATATTGTACAATTTAAAACGAACCAAGCGTTTTATTGAAAACTATTAACTTTGATAGTTTGTACAAGTGAAATTTGCTAAATAATCATACGTATTGATACTCATTAAAGTGAATGATGTCTTCAAAATTTAGATTTGAATTTTTATGCATATGATTTGAATGTATGCCGCAGCTTAGAATAAGCTGGTCTACATTGATCCAAATCTGTAGATAGATTGCTTAGATGTCTCAGTTTATTTCATTTCAGAATAGGGCTTTAATTTGTAATTTGAATCATTTCTCGTTCCTTGGACTGTCAAAAAATGTTTTATTTATTTTCACTTAGTATCATTTGTAGTTGAAAGTAGAGTAGGATTTGAAGCAGTTTTTTAACTAGCAAGCCTTACGATTAAAAAACTTTTTGGTCAATTCGAAGCATTTAAAAAAAATGTAAGCTGCATATTAAAACCAGAAAAAGATTGATACACTTTTATTTTGTATATTTCTGCTTCAAATAATATTTTACAACGTGGTTTAACTCTCTGGTTATTTTATGATTTATTAAAAGAAACTGCTCAATTAAATGTTCATGTAAAATGTTTCGCGTTTTTGTTTCAAAAGAGTTTAAGCTATGTTCACTGTAAATGAAAATTTATCTACACTAAATTTTATAAAAGATAAGATCGAGCTAAATTAAGATTAAACAAACTAAAGAATTAGTTTAAATAAATATAATCTTAGCTGCTTTGAAGAATATATGTACAGCTTCTACAGAATTATTTAAACTCCTTTATTAATTCATATAAGCATACTTAATAAATTATACAAAATAAAAAAAACTTGCACATTCAATGTCTATATAGTTTTTGACATTCTAATTCCAGATCACTGCGAAACCCAATTTCTACTTAAAGCTTTATTAGTCCATTCATATCACTTTGCAAATCATTTAAAACTAATATATCCAGTTTATTCCAAATTTCATGTTAATATATATTAATGGTATGAATATGGAAAATTATTTTAAGCGAACCAAAATTTTTTTATAACTACATTCTCCCTCTTATGATTTTTTTCCTCTTTCAGGTACATCCCGATGATATTAAATTATTAAATGGCGAGATATTTGAAAAAAATTAAACCAGACTATTCATGGAATTTTTCCTTTTAAAATACAATAAGAACCACTTATAGACACCCGAGCTCGAATTTCTTTCAATTGACTTAGAAATTAAAGAATTCGAATAATTCATGGGCACAAAGCTCCAAATAATTCTAGCGAGACTAATTATAAGTTCCAACAATAGACCGTTTATTAAGATTGACATTGACTTTATAAAACTAATTCTTAAACTTTCAATGAATTGAGAAAAAAAGAATATAGAAATTAACATTAATTAAGTGTCTGAATTGCCATTTAAAAGTTCTACGAAAGCCATCGTTTTAAATTAATTCGCTTGTTTTTTCTCCTGATTTTCTAATCCTTTTGTGTAGTTAAAACCTGGGAGGTCTCAAGAACATATATCATTGATATAAATTAAAGTCGTCTGAAACCTAATTTCATTGAGCTTGATAAATTCACCGATTAGTCGTCTGAGAAAGACGTGTTTTATTTAAGTGTTTAGTGGTATTTTAAGTTTTTGTGGAAATTACTTACACAGAAAAATCTTTATCAGTTAATTTATAATAAAATTGTATTTTATTATTTATGTTGTAGATTGCGCCTATACTGTTGATTTAACGGCTTGTTTAACGCTACAAAACAATTAAAATTAGCAAACGTAAGTTCATTCAATATTCTATAAAATGAATCATTGCAATAATTTACAGTGAAGATCTTATTAGAATTTAAAAATGTTAATGTATGCTGATGTTTTGTTTTTTGCTTGTGTTCGAATTACAAGAGAAGAAAAATTAAAGCTCTAATGCGATTTATATTTATTCTTATAGCTTGTAACCTTATATCATTTCCCCAAAATGGAACTGTTTTGTGTTTCGAAAAAATTATTTTAACTATTAATTATAGCTGGTTAATATGAAATTTTAATTTTTTAATATTAGCTTAAACCAGCGTTTCCCAAACTGTGGGGTGAGCCCCCTTATATTTCTTCTTATAGCTTGTAACCTTATGTAATGCCCAAAAAATACAACTGTTATGTATTTCGAAAAAAATATATTAACTATTAATTATAAATGGTTAATACGAAATTTTAAGTAATTTTTAATGTTAGCTGGTTTACGTTTCTCAAACGGTGGGCGAGTCCCCCTTGGGGAGCATGATAACCGTACATGGGGGCACGAGTGTAACAAAAAGTCGAAAATAAAAGGTTATTTTAAAAAAATTATTAATCTACTGAAAGGAAGGAAAACAAAATATATTCTGGCATAATAAAACATACGCGGCACTTTTATTGCTATCTGTTCCAATTTAAAAATTAAAAAGGATATGTAACATATTACTCTCTTTTCTTTTACTTAAAAGTAATTTATTTAAAATATCTATTACATGAAAGTAACATACAAAATTTAATACTTACTTGATAATTTTTGTGGCTTATTAATAAAGATCATATGGTAGCTTTAGTCTCAAAGTACATTATTATTGCATTCAATAATACATTGTTGTTGCATGGGAGGGGGCGCAAGGAAAACTATGATTGAAATTGGGTCGCAAATGTTGAAAATTTGAGAAGCACTGGCTTTTTAAACTCTGAACCCTTGTTGAAGAAGCTTGGTGTGTCTGTTATAAATATTTTAAGCTGCATTCAATGCTAATATTTATCTTATTTCTTAAGATTTTATGAGTGATTCATTAATAATCGCAACCATCCAGAATTTGCTGATTGAAATGTATGTTTGCATATAAAACTAAGAATTATAGCATAAAATTTGTCTTTTTTATGAGAAATTAAAGTACAAATCATAAATATTATCTTTATGTAATACACGAAATATAATTTACGTTTAAGAAAACTCATTGTCTATAATAATGCTTTCTTTTATAAAAGATATTCATAAAAGTTGCTACCTTTAACGAGACATCGATTCGCCTCTCATATTCATTACAGCGATGCACATTAAATCTGTTGGGAGCTAAAACGTCCTCCAGTGGTGTGGTGTAGTGTGGTAGTTAGGAAGGGGGGCCATCTTAAGTGTCGTCGTCACTTGATTATGGCTCAAAATTACGAGGACCGTTGCCAAAAGCCCTCGAGTATAGCTGAACATGGCGACGTTAATATTCACTCACTCATATTCGTTACGCATAACAGAAGCGAAATAGATTATCTAAAAATTCCATTAAATTATTTTGAGAAGCTATTAATAAATGTCTTTCTATATTTCATCAACCAAAATCTCATTAAATTTATATCAGTGGTCTCAATTTGAACTTTAACTTTTTTTTCTTCTAAAATTTGAAGGGAGGAAAATTTTAACTATTCTACGACTCATAAAAACTTATATAAGGAAAAATTTAACTTGTAGTAGATATATATCCAGTTTAAAGTTATTTTCAAAAACTTAGTAACATACATTAGTAAAGGCTCTCATTCAAGTGTTCAGTCCATTAGGAGAAAAAATAAATAAATCGGAAAGCTGAAGTTTATATATATGATTCACAAAAGGAATCTTGTTCAAAAAGTTTATTTTGTCTATTTTCTTTTTCGAAATAATTTTTCTTCAATTAAAATTAACTTGTAGAAATATTTCTTATAAGATATCTTTATAGATTTCGTATTTCTTTTTATAATAATCGATAGTAAAATATCTTTCCTTTTTTCAATCGAGTCCAAAGGTTATTATTTGTAACTTCGAGATCTTTTAAGAAGTTATTTATTTTTCTTTCTATAAGTATTTCTTTAGAAAAGTATAGCTTACGTTATGTGAAGATACGAGTGCTTTGATTTTCAATACTTACTTTTCTGCTAAAGAAAAGTCTAAGATGTTTTGCTACTATGTGAAATAATACTCTCGTATATAAATGACATAAGGAGACTCCTTATTAGAAGTATGGAATGTCTATGCAGTAGTTCAGAACATAGTTAAGGCGAATAAAGAACGATTTTATGTTTTCCGAAAAAGAATAAGACATGCGAGCGGGGTACTTTATTACAAGTCTACGACTTTATTAATTTTCATTCCTTATGTACAGACTCAACAATCAGTGAAAGCAATATATTTGCAATTTATACAGTTCAGAAAGAAACTTTGTGTGGTAATATATCACCAGTATTTGTTTCAGCTCGTATATTTATTAACGGAGAGTATGATTTATTGAATTTATTTACTGTCTAGTGTAATTGTGTTCAAAATAGTTAACTGTCTTCATTTATTATTTACGAATTTTCCTTTTAGGGTCGTTATTCTGTTACGATTTTACCCAATTCAAACCTTTTGATCCTATTACAAATGGAACGGAGGGTAATAAACTCTGTAGAAGTTATTTATTTAAAGGCAAGTTCTTGAAGGTTCTCTGTTCTTAAGCTGTTTTCATACATTGTTTTTCTCGTAGTTTAAATTAAGCAAATTAAATATATTTGAGTAATTAAAGTTGTGCGAATAGAAAGCATTTATTTTAAAACTAGAGTGTTTGATGTTAAGGATTAAACTAAAGGTGGTAAATTCGGGACTGGGTTCCATAAAGTCTCATTTAGTTTAACAATTATTTATTAATTTAGTTTGTTACACAAAGACCATAGACTGTTTTTCATAGCGACTGCATTCGCTCCTCTATTGGCCTCTACTGAAACCATGAGATCACTAGATGGCGCTTTTACTGTTTGGGACAATCAGTTAGTTATTATAACGAGTGATTACAAAACTGATTTTAAAACTTGCAGCTATGTCTATCATTTTAGTAAGAACTGCTAAGGCTCGCAACCAAATATATTTTATATTGGAAATCAATTTGTTATATTTTAGAGATTTTAAGAGATTTTATAAATATCGCTATAAAATAGAGTACATTTTGAGTATGCTTATTTAGCTTATTATTTCTTTTATCTTAAGCTAAATTTGATGTTTATCTACATATGCGCAACAAAAATATCATTGAATCAAAATTCATGATGGTCGTAAGTAATTCTTGAACATTTGGTTTAGTTTTTTTCCTATTAATTTTTTGTAGTTTTTTAGATCAATAAAAATTATTTACATATAAAACGATTAACATAAATGTAACATTTTGCTTAATTTCTTCGTATTTTCGCAATTTATTTTAATCTATTTAAAACTGTTTTAACAGTTTTAGTAATTTGCTTTATTTTTAATCAAATTGAAAATAAACTAGGTGTGAATAACTTCAAAGGTTTCCACAAATTTAATTTTCCTTAATTTTAGCAAAATATTGTTCGTGTAATTTAATTCAATAGAAGCCTTAGAAATAACGTTAAATGATAGCATTACTTTTCAATTTCCTTAATTTATTAACTTCGTATTAAATCAAATGCTGACATCTTTCAGTCCCAAATCTAATAAAAAAAGTAAAGCTTTCAGTACGCTTTTTCAGTAGATTAAAGTATCTTTTGATTTAAAGATTTGCGTGATTATTTCGCGTGACACCGGAAACTTTTTGCAATGATTTTGACCAACAATTGAAGAGAAGGGGAAATTCAAGTAGCTGTGCTAACAAATCCAAGAAAAGTGAAAGAGATCGAATGTGTGACTTTACTGAAAAAAAGATTGGAAATGTGCGTGAAAAATGAAAATTTGATGTATTGAAAAATCGATATGTATTCTATAGTTTAAGATGTCTCCTAATGCGTTTCGCTTATTGCAATACTTCTTTCAGAATTTTAGAATATTTCTAAGGATTAGTTTTTATATTTATAACTACTTTAAAGCATTTATTCTGCAATATACTGAGAATCATAAATTACACTGAACTTATTGTAAATCCTGAAAAAAAAATGTACGGGTAAAATAGTCAACCTTTAATCTCTTTCATATGAATCAACCTTGACTAAACTCTACGATAACCTGTAAATTTTCCGATAGTCACAATTGCCTCAATTTGATTAGTTAAATATTTGCTATGTTACTTGCAATCAATGCTTTGTATAAAGAAATTACATTTGGAAAGCGAAAATATTGTTCCGGTGAACTTTTAACATTTAAAAAAGCAATCTCAATTTCCGAGTTTTTCTTTCTTTTTTCCCCCCGTAGATACCGGTTTTGAAATATGTTATACATAATAACTTTCGAGAATACATTAAATGTTTTATATAATACTTTGTTGTGTTTACATCAATTTATAAAAAGTTTTGCGATTAGGAAAAACAGTATAATTATAGTTTTTCTTTGTTAAGCTCTGGAAGTTTTTTGTAGTTCGTTTTTACATCTAGAGTAAACGTAATTTCACAAGCCTGATATATCTACTTGTATACCACGATCGCGCGCACGCTTGAGAGTTGTACCGATAAAGTTATGTAAGTTTTATCAATTTAATAAAAGCTTTATACACTCGATCATTGACATATCCCAACAGGAAATAGCTTAGTGTTGTTACATCCGATGAATAAAGGGACAGGTAGAAAAATTGCGTTGAGCTTAGCGATGCGATACAATAGTCGTTCTTTAAATTAACAAGATAACCATGGTCCAATGATTTATACCGCTATCTTAGGACAAGATTACATATGGCAGTATTTTTTTGAGCTACAATTGCTCAAACATGTAGACTGATTTACTTTTCGGTTTTGATCAGCTTTTAGACTGGCTGCTGTTAAGGTATACGACTACTTGCGACAACTTTTTTTTAAAAAAAATGGAGGCAAGGGGATTTTTTTGTTGTTTTAGATTTGGGGCTTAGTACATTTTAAGAAAAATATGCCAAAATTAAGAAGAGAAAAATAAATTATTATTACTAAAATGGGAAAAATGGATAAAAATTTACAAAAACATAAACGTAGCCCATTCTGTATCAAAAGTTTATAAAAAAAATTTAAATTTTTCAATTCTGATGTGTTGCTATGTTATTCACTTTTTAAAATGAACTTCAGGATAAGAGATATTTTAATTTTTACAAAAACTAGAGCAGTTTATGTTAGCTATATGAAATTTCCTTAAAAAAAAAACAATGATTTTATATTAATAAAAGGGACTGTAAATTTTGTAAGAAAACAGTGATTGATAAATCTGAGAGTTAAAAACACTTCTACTATTATACAGAATATATACAAAAAATTTCAGTTAAATATTTTCAAAACTTTTTTATAAATCGCTGTCCCTGTTTGAGCATTTAAAAAAAAAAACACTTTTCGAGTAAAACGCGTTTTAACGTTTGACATCTTGCTTAAAGTAATAGCATCTGCTTTTACTAAAACACTTATAGTTTTTGTTCTAGTGAACGGAAAATAATATACTTGGTACTCTTGTATAGCTAATAGATGACCTGTAAAATAAAATCATAAAAAAATTGTGAATTTTTTACAAAATTCACTATTTTAGGGTAATCCTATGCCTTATAAGTAAGGGAAGCTTTTTAGCAGGTACACTTTTCTTTAAATAATTTTCAAAGCAAAACTTAAAAATAATTTTTTGAAACATTTGAATTCTTTGGTCTTTTTTCACTTTCAAATTTTAAACTGTAATTTTTTAAAATTTAAATAAAACATATTAGAACATTCAGGGGCATACACACTCTGTTCAATTCAGTGATTATAAATACAACGTTGAAGAAAATGAATGTGCTGATATTTATGTGTGAAATATATTGACATTCTTTTAAAACCCTTTTTCGAAATTCTTCCTTACTTTTATTATTCAAAAACAACCTTATAACTGCACTATCAAGTCTTTTCTACGATAAAAACACATTCGATTGAGTTACTTTTAGGGTTTTTGAAAAGTTATTTTTATAAATCTTTTAGAAATCAAACGAAAGAATGAAGCTCGGTTGATTCTACTGTTTCACTTTTTGCCATTTTAAATTGAATTAGAAGCAATCTCTTCACCCCTTATCCAAATTTTGTCTGGACTAATAGTTCCCAAGCTATTTAAGAGTGTTTTTCAATTTTCTCATTGCGGTTTAATTTATTTTTCCAACATATTGTGGATTAAAAATGATTTTTTTTTCTACAAAATCTCGTGCCATAGCATTTCTTGACGTGCAAAAATTCAATTAATGTCGCAAAGAAAAAGAATGTGACAATGCACATTCTTTCCATAATCCAGTTTCTCTTCCTGGAGATGTTTTTTTTTTCTTCCTATTCATTTGTTCGTTTATTTATTATTTTTTTCGTTTAATCTATTGATCATGGAAGTAATTGTAATTTTTTTTTTTTTTACTTTTTGGTCTGCTTGTAAAAAAATATCCTTGCGTAGATCTTTTGCAACTTGTATTTTTGTTTCAAGATAGCTTAACAATTTATCCAGGTAACTGGCTACTTCAAATTAATGAAACTGTGTTATATGAGCTGATATTAACAATATCATTTTCGGGCTCTGTACAATGTTTTGTATTGATTATCACTGAGAATGTTTCGCATTGATAATTCACAAAGGTGTAAATTAATATAAATTGGTTAATTGTTTATTTTAACCTGATTGTAGTTGAAATAAATGCTAAGAAATAATTTTTATAACTTTCGGGTCCAATTACTTCGATAGAATGTTTTTAATATGGAATTCAGAAAGAAATTCCGGTGGAGATTTAAAAGTTTTATCCACTGATATTTAAATTAAAATTAAAAAAATTAGATCAAAAGCTCTTAGAATTAATATTGTACGTGAAGTTGTAAATTTCACGTATATTTTTTACGCATTTTAATACTTTTTTTATTTGTTATCTTTAAATTCGTGGCTAATATTCTTATAATTAGCAAAGTTAAAAATATTTTGAATCTGCATTGCATCATTTTTAAATCAAAAAGTGTTTCGACAAACGTAAATTACGTTATTCTAATAATTTTTTTAATTTCTATTTTTAATAATGAAAAATTCTTCAGTTTATACATTTTTGCTTAGCAATTTTAGTGCTGTAATATGAAAATGAGTTTGAGCCAAATATCTTCTTTTCTAAAAACTTCTCAACGAAAAGTTTTTGTACCTCGTGTATTAATAATTTTAATTTATCTCGTTTTGCATACAAATGTTTGCTCAAATATTTCTGATTCATGTTTAGCTTGAGATGAAATTTGCCTTGGAAATCTCTTTGTATCCCCCCCCCTTTTTCTACATGAAGAATAAATCTAAACAAATACATAAACATATACCTGATACTTTACCAGCAAACATGTGTGACGTCTAATACGGAAATGGTCGTAAAAATTTGTAATGTATTAGTACAAAATAGATCAGAAACTAGCGTTTAAATGGGAAGATATTCTGAGTATGTTGAAACTTAACTCACGCTTGTGCAGATAAGCGCGTACGCTGTAAAGTGACAGGTGTGTATTAGGTCATCGAACTTCATACGGTAAAAGCATCATTTTTTATTTTTATTTTCATACTACTCGCTCTCAAAGTAATGTTTCAGGAAGCATTTTATTTATTTCTGACGAGTTCCTAGTCGGCGAGCGACACGACTTCAGAGTGGGTGCATGTTTATAGACAGACTGGGATATACGAAGCCTGTTATCTTTATTTATGTATTGTTAAAGTCTATTGCGCAAAGAGTTGCATCAGTTTAACAGGCAACAACATTTGCTGAAAGTTCATTTTCTCTGGTTGTCTGAGTATACCTCTTGATTTGATTAGTGGGCAGGTAATCAGTAAAAAGTTTATCCACTGCAGCTATTGTGAAATCGATGTTGACCTAATGATGGTTTGGATGAGACAGCATGATTTGGTGGGTAGGATTAGGAATTGCCTTTATTTTTATTGTAGTTATTAATGAAAGTTAGAAGAAAATGTATTTTTATTTGATAGGTTTTATATTTCTAGCTGAAAGAAAAACGTTGAGAACTGATTGTTAAAGGAATTAAACAAGCAATCTTGCTTTTAGAAGTCAAACGATCGTAATTTCCCTTTTAACAAAAACAATTTCTGTTTTGTTATTTCGTATTCAACGTGAATATTTTCTTTTCTTGATTTTATGCTTGATATGTAACAAGAGCCTTTTTTAAATTATATGGCATTTTTTCTTATATAAATAGAACTGTTCATGTTTATTGCTTGTGATTGCATAAACTTTATATTAAGTTTAATATATTATCTTTTTCTTATAGTAGATATTTATTATGCTTTTTTGTTTGCCATTTTTTTTTTCCATAAGACGTTTTGTTCGTTGTGCGCTCGTAGATTGAAAATAATTTTTTTTTATGTAAAATTAAACTACAGTGCATATTTAATACTTAGCAAAAATTTTGATTGACATTAAATTCATAAAAAAACTATACTTTAAATTTTTTTTTAAATTCGAGTAATAAATGATTTTTAAAATTATACTGGGGTTCAAATCTGTTTTGTCTAATTTAGTTTCTCTTCACTATTCATATGTATAAATAATTAGTTTAATACGCTTTCAGTTACCTTATTTCCTAAATTACTGAAAATGGTACACTATATTTCATCTGGGAAGAATACCTCGATTAACTTTTGTGATGTCTTGCATTATGTGTGATTAGAATAAAAAATAATTTCGTTGTCTTTGAATAATTATAAGGACTAAACTTATTGTTCACATACTTTATACTTAGATTCGAACTAGGATAATTATTTTCAGTGTTTTAAAATTCGTAAGAACATACAGATGTGTTGTAAAAAATATTCCAATGCGTAAAAGAGATAAGATCTCCACACACACACACACATATGTTTACCTTCCTAAACTCGATATTCATAGACGCAACCATCCTGCCAAACATTTAGAAGATAAGATAATTTTAAAGCGACAGTTATCCTGTAAAATGGTCAAAAATTGATTTATATTATCTGTGATCCCAATTCTTTTTGAGTCGGATGTTTGGTCCAACGAGAATTAAACAGATGATTCATATTAAATTGCCGCTAATTTTTTTCCGGAATGTTCATTTTCGTGTATCTCCTGTTTTGATTACTACTAGTCCAAAATTATATTCAAACTCTTAAAATAAAGTAAATAAAACTTGGGTCAATATTGACTGAAAGTTGAATCCTATCTGATAAGTGTTAGCTTTAGCAGATAAAATATTTAAATAAAACATTTTTTAAAAATGTAAACATTGAACTTGTTGCTCTTCGTGATATAAAAATTTAACTCTTGAGAATATTTTGCATGTTTTTTTTTATCTTTATTGTTCAAGCATAATTATTTTTTTGCTAGAAATGCGTATTTCTAAGTATAAATACAGTCGTTAAATATAAAAATTTTAAATTTTGTTTCTGAAAGAATAGCGAGTTTTGTCGGTATTGATTTTTAAACAGAAGATTAGCAACGAAATATTTAATATATTTCTTTAGTTTAAATTGAGCCATTGAATTATACTAAATATAATTTGTTGTACAAAAACTAAGTAATGGATATTTCGATTGAGTTGTATACTTTCTTAAGCCAGAAGCCTTAAAATTAATTGATTGCATATTTTGAATGAAGTAAATTTACTTGTGTAAAAGATATGCATGAAATTTGATTGTCTTAGAATGCTTTATCCATATAGAGGGGGAAAAAACTCTAAAATACAAATTACACCCAACTCTTTTTCTACACGGTTGATACGTTTCTTAGAAAACCGTGCAAAAAATTGTTTAAAAAAGTAAATGAGACATGTGGTAAGTTTGGGGATATGTTCCACAATTTTAAAACATCGTGGAAGTTGAAAATCTCCTAATATTTCCTAAAAAAAAACACGCAAAAAAGTAATAAAATTCATGTTAGATATTTATAAAACAATTCATTTTTATTGCTAAAATATTAAAATTAATGTTCAGTAAAAATTTAGAGTGTTTGCAAGTACATACAATATATAAAGTTCCAAACTGAAATTATTAATAAAACTACTAACTAACAACTACTCATCGCTACTTGATAACAAGCGTCAGCATTTATTACGAACTGGATCCGAAATGCTATCCATCACTAGCTGTGTCGGAAATGTCAGGCACAATTGTCGGTTTTGATTCAAATGAAGAATTTCGTTCATTATTAACGGCCTCGGTTGGTTTTTGTTGTTGATACAAAGTCTGCTCTTAGCGGATGATTTTTGGTTTATCAAGTAGCTTGTGTAAGTTGACCTGCTACACAATACTTATGATAGCATTGAAATTTTAATGCACGCTTTATGTCAGAATCATGAGTAAGAAAATGATGTACCATTATTGTCGGAAATTTCAAGTCCTCGCGAATTGAACCAGCTGTCAATAGCTGAACTTCAACTTCATAATTACCGACTTCTTAGAAAATCATTAACTTTCATAAGTTCGATCAAATTTTCCTCATCCTAAGAACACGAATTACCCAATTTTTTTAAAAATCATTTGTGCAAAAAAATTGTTAAATTTGTGTATTGTGTTATTTCAAAAATCGTGTAAGAAAAGACTGTGTACAAAAAGAGTTAGGTGTAGTTTGTTTAAATAAAATTTACATTTTTATATGCACCCTTTAATTGAACATACCAAGTTAACATTTACGGGACATGTCTCTTAAACAGATTTTTAAATTTGTAAACTTCCATTCAATACATGCGTGTAAGCCTTGTCCTTGGAGCGTGCTGTTTTATGTTCGGTGTACAGGTATTTTCTCATACTCTTTCAGGTCTATACACCCAACACCGATGATTTTTGATTTAAATCGGCTTATATAAATTTCCTGTTTAAGATCGAAAAAAGTAGATGCTAATATAACGTATTTGAAATTTTACCTTGCATAATTTGACAAATTATTTGCGAACAAAGCAATATTTATTTATTCCTTAGGATTTATAATAGAATATTAATTCAGTTTGTTTTAGTTTATAAATAATGCATATAATTTTTGTTTTGACTCGCTTTTAACCAGTTTTAGCCCCCGTTGCTTTAAAACCGTTAAATTTAGTTCAGTTTCTAATCTCAATTTTAATTGGTTTGAATCAGTATCTCTAAATTTACAGGAGGGCTATTGAGTCTGGTTAGCTTAAACCATGGTCCAATGATGGGGCGAACCTGAATTTAAATTTCATATAATCTCGACATGAGGCCAAATCAAATTTAGCGTCCAGTACTTGCCTTTATTTCCTATGATGACCTTTGGGTGACTTTAGGGGGAATAAGTGTTCAATTTTGGAAGGTGGGTCCACATAGAGTAAATATATTAGGCCCTTATGAAGGATTTCCATAATTTCAAATTAACAGGAAAGGAAATGATTTTGGAGATATGTCTGTATTAGTTTCTCTACATAAATGGTAAGACCTTGATTGCTATCTAGAAAAACATCCAAGACTGATACTATTTTAATATCTATGTTGATAAATTGTAATTTGCTTACTAGAATATTTGTTTACTCATTTATTATCAATTAATTAAATCACTGTTGTAATTATACAGGCTAGTTCTTTAATATACAAGTGTTTTCCCCTTACGGTAGCTTATCTGAAAGAAAAATTCAATATGTGCGATATAAAATTGAAATATAAATTTTTCCTTTTCCAGAAATGCTGTGATCATAAATTATTTAGTAAATATCACTCATTAAGGAGGAAAATGTCTTGGAAGTTTGCTTCGAATTAAATTCGGAAGAAAAAGGTTTTGTAACGGTATTTACCGAATATGAAATTTTATCTAATGTATAGTAAATAATTATAATGCTAGAAAATTGTAGGCAATCCCGTTTTTCTCAACTTAATATTGCAATTTAATAAGATGTAATTTTTCTTCCAGTACACACAAAACTCTGCCTCATTCATTTTAATTTCAATGAAATTACATTCTATAATCCCTAAAACTTTATTTTTTTCAAGAAAAGATTTTTTTTTAAATTGCATGTCTTAAAACGCGTATTTTTTTATCACTTAACATATTGAAGTGAATATCTAATTCTGAGTTGTAATTTTTATCATTTTCAATAATTATCATTCGAAGTTTTGGTGATTCAGCTGTTGAAAAAAAGTAAGAATTCCTGTTTTAAATATCTGCTTGTTTTCGGTGTTCTGGTATAATTACGAGTTTTGGAAGAAAAAAATGGCTCTTACAACCACTATTTTTTTTTTTTAAATTTGATTTCGATTTGAATAGTAATAACCCTGAACTACTATTGTGATATGAATGTATTTTTGTTCTAACTATTGAAGACATCTTAGATTCATACCTTACATGTCCAAATAATTTAAAATTGATGAAAAAGTAAGAATTTTGTTCTGAAAGTCAGTTTTATACCGTTTACATCACTATCCGTTCAAATAAGTTGATTTTTACTCTTTTAATATACTGTATAACACTTATTATTAAAATATATTTAAAATATTTTAAGGAAAAATTTACTCAAACATCCTAATACTACGGTTTATTTTTAACTAAATATAATATCCATTTTATATAAGTTCAATTTGAGTATATTTTCAGTAAAATTGTTTTCCTATATTTCAAAGTCTTATCTATATATATAAAGCATACCAAATTACATAATTTAAAAGCTAATATAGCCTATTTGTTTTCAGACTGCTTTATTTAATCCCTATTACGATCGATTTTCTATCTATTGTGTAATATATCTGAAAGGATTTTAAGCCTAAATGAGTCTGCTTGAATTTATTTTTTAAATAAAACCAAGCACTTTACTCTGTTTTCGTGTTTCCTTTAACTCTACGTGCAAGCAAAACACTAATTCAGTCCCGAGTTTTGGAAGAATCTGTTATTTATAGTATCCCTTCGTAGGTAAGTTTCAAAGGAAGAAAGAAATAAAATAAAAATGTGAGTTCTCTTCACGTTTCAGAAACAGCCCTCGTGTTGTTTCTTCCACCTTCTTTATTATGTCTTTGGCCCCGTTCGAGTCTACTACAAATGAGAATACCCAAGGTTCCTACCTTGACATCGCATTTCAAAGACACATCTCGGAAAAATTTGTTATTGACTGACTGTCTTTCCCACTCATACTCCCAACTGAGCGCAATTATTTACAGGAAAACAAATCCGTGCTTTAAAAGAATACCGCTCAATTGCTGCAAGAGTTTACAGTCAACTTCATCTATTCATTAAAGACCTGGGCATTGAGACCTGCAGGAAACAGACATTAATTCCGATTTGACGTTGTTGCTTCCTACTGGGATCTCCTTCCCTAACATAATTCCCAGTTTCTCAGGATTTGCATAGCAATTTTGAATAAATATGGCCTTTTCAACCTCCTCTACGGCAACATTGCTGCCCGTTGAGTTTAAACGAGATGGATTCATTAGTGAGAGAGACAGTTTTTAATGGTATTCATTTGAGGCGGAAGGATTTTTATATTCCGGTCTTAATTTTTAAACCGTTATGTAATGCAAAGCTTGTTTAAATATTTTACTGTAAAATAAAAATTCTAACATGAAAAGAACTTTCTGAGTAGAAGAGGAATTTTTTTTATATTATATATAAATCCAATTGTTATTCTGTACGCATCGGTTCACTCGATGAAATATGTTTGTCTGAAGTTATAATGAGAATACATTGGTGGTATAGTTTTCCTTGCATGAATGGTATAAAAAATTTTGGATTTAACTTTTGTGTACTTGTTACAATTTTTTGGTATTCGTTAAATTTTTGAGCAAAAGCTTCTTAAAAAAAGATTTTTAATTTAAAGATTTTAAAATAATTTTGAAAAGTTTTCGTCTAAACTAGAATAAGGGACTATATTACACAAATTGTAAAATGCAATTAGTATTAATGTGTATAAATATTTGATCAATAAATACTATATTTTGCATTTTCTTTTGAGAAAATGTCAAAGAAAGTTATTGGTAATCGCATACATTTTACTGAATATTAAAAAAAATCATTAAATCTCAAATGTTTTTGCAGAGTTTGAATCATATTTACAACAATTCAAAAATACATATAGAATCCGATCATTTATAAAAAATTTCAACGAATTGTATTAAATAAAAAAAATATTTTAACGAAATATGGAGTACAAATGAAAATAAACTTGTTAACATTTCACTATTCACCCTACCTCGTTATGATTATGCTCCTGAACAGTTACGACTTGATTTTACAATGCGTAAAAATATGTCAGCAAAATACGTAACGTTATCTTTAAATGCTTTTTTTTTACCGCGTAGTGGTAGAAAATCCACTGACATATTTTTCATGTCACTATCTACCTGTCACTCAATTTCTCTACCATGCTTGGTATCCACCGTGCACTATTCTGGTTGAAAATAGCGCAGCTAAGGTACTTTTTTAGATATTCATTTTTAATAATAATTTATATAAAGGTAATCTAAAAAAATGTTTCGAATAATTTTAGATGCTTGCTTTTTATTTCACATAAAAAGGAAACTTATCAATCATGGTAGTTTAACAAGTTTCTGGTCTTTGGATTTTTTTGCCTTTAATTGTTTTTTGAAAAATAGGAAAAATAAAATTAATTTTTTTGTGTATATTGTGTTAAATTAATCTAATGTTGTAAGAAAATAAAATTTCATTTTTAGTATTATAAATCAGTTACATATATATATGTAACTTATCAATCGAATGATATTTTTTGTTTCTTCAACACAATACTTTATGTATTTCATATAAATTGTTTTAGCATTCCGAAAGAGTTCTGGATTCAATTAGCATATCGTTTACAGAATTGGGAAAATACTAGATAAAACTGAACTCTGATTTTTCAGTTTGGATGAAGAAATGAAAATTAAAAATTGCTTAAACTCCGAATTTTTCATTCATTTAAACACTTACTTTCAAAATTCAAAGTTGTGTTGCCTTTAATTTTGTTTCTTTTTGTTGAATTAATGATAAAATATGTGGCAAGCTTCAAAATGCGTCGTTGATTTTTATGTTTAGTATATTTAAATATATTGGCTAAAATTCACATAAAAATAAACATTATTAAGTTATATTCTATGAAGAAACTGAAATATCTTTACTTCGTTAGTCGATATAAATAAACATTTGATTTATTTTTACATTCTGAAGTCTTCAAATATAAGACGATTACTTTTTTTCTTTCGAAACGTTTAAGATGATTAGATAAACATTCCGCAAATTTTCGTGTTTAATAAACCTTTTGTTAATTTTTTGACAACCCTGAAAATTCTAATATTGTATTCTTCTCTGAAAATATTAGATGGATTATTTTTTTTTTTGGATCAATAGATTTAATTTTTTGTCTTAATTAATTGTCTCCAGCTAACAATGTAAATACATGAAATAAGATTAACATATTTTTTTTAATTTTACTTATATTCATTTTACACTCAGTTTAAAGAAATGAGCTAAGATTTCATTAAATTTTATATTTTATAGTAATCGTGCATGTTAAATAATTCAAAATTCTGTTGAATTCTTTTGGAAATTTGTATTGTGTTTTTTTTTCCTTCAAATTAGTGGATAAAAATAGAAGAAAAAAAAACTTAAATTGAATTAATATAATGTTGAAAAATCCTTCACCGGATACTTGGAAAAACAACGTAAAATGTTAAGACACATTATAAATCTGCGCTTGCACATTGTTTTCTTAGTTTTATAAAAACAAGCGAAGTGAAGCAATAAATTTTGATGAGACTTACTTTACCACAAAATATGACGTGTTTTATATTTCATAGCTATAAAACTGTCACGTTTTGGGCTCTTCCGCAAGATATCTATGGGTGATTATTTTTGAAGATAGTACAAATAGAATCCATGTGTAGAAAAATATGTATGGAATATGATCTTGAGCAAAGAAGACATTTTACACAGAATGACTCTAACATCGTGCTAATAAAAGCAGCAAAATAAGGAAAACGCTACTATAGATGTATTATGTAGATGTTTAATTGCAGCATAACAAAGAAGGTCACGTAATTCTAGTGCATGTCAGACGTAAAAAACATACCTCTTTACTTTATGGATAGTACGTCCCCCCCCCCTCCATAGTGCTTGATTTTTATTAAATGAATTATAAACCTTCTTATACGAGGAAAGTCATGTCATTCTTTTAATGATAAACTGTAGAAATAATTTAGTTATGTTATTTTGCAAACACTCTAATCTAATTTGTAAATATTTCTTAATTTAAAAATTGCTTAGTCTGAATCAGTAAGCTAGCATCATTAGTAATGATTTTTTTCTACTTACACAAGTAAAGTGCAGTTAAATAAAGAAAATTGCGTTAGTATTTTCAGTGTAACTGATTATTATAGTTTTCTTGCATGTTAGAAACATACTGAGGGTGAAAAAGAAATGCCTGTACAATGTTCTTTTCATGAATTGATTTTACATGTAATTTTCTTACAATTTAAAATTAACTTTCTAGTAGGTATTGGAATTCTGAAAATAAGATTTTTCTTGAAAATTTATGCTTATTATGTGATAATTACCGACAAAAATTAAAAATCATAGACAAAAGTACCGATTTTTTTGAAAGATTACTACTGTGTAATTAACTTCTTTGGGAGAAAATTTTTCGATTTTTTTTTGTTGAACATTTCTCAAAAATATATTTCAGTTTAAGTCATTTAAAATTATGACGAATGATAATTATATAACTAAGTTTTAAACGTGTGTCTGTGTGTTGTTAAAATTACTTCTGTATGCTATTTTTGAATCAATAACCTTCAGAAGTAAAAATCAACTAACGTGTGTCACTTTAAAAATATGTTAAAGATTATAAATTGTAATGGCATATCTTTTATAAAATTTGGTGAAAAATATGAAAAAAAATTAAGGTTTTTTTTCCTGAGTATAAACAATTCAATTAAAATTTAAAAATCTAATTTTAGTCCATAATAAAAAAAACAGTTCAACTACTCAAAAATCTTTATAATTAGATTAACATAGCTTAATCAGTTTAATGGAGTAAGTGATACATTTTTGAAATATGTGAAAAACATAACTTTGATTTCAATTTACAGTATATTATAAGTAATTGTGTATTGCTCTTTTTTAAATAAACTAAAATTAAAAACGAATTATATGCTCTTTAAAAGTTCAGCCCAGTTTATATATAAGAATCTTGTTAAACCGGATTTTTTATATTTTACTTTTTTATCACACACATTGATTTTCCATTAAGTTAACCTTCTAGGTAACGATGACAAATAGCTACTGGAAATCCATCGAAACCATCATGTTCTAATTATTTGATAGCGGTCCAGTCAGAATTACTTGGCGGACAGTCATCACGAAACGACGTCTCCTATCAGTTTTCGTGTGTCGTGAATCAATCAGAATTGTGTTCTTTTTGACACTGTGAGAAATGACAGGAAAGGGAGCAGTTACACGGTGCCGTTAATGGTGCCTAAATCAAAGCATCGTCGCAATTGATGGAGAGAAATGAATTACTTGTTTTGTCTTTTTGGATAAGCAATTAAATGACATTCTTCATTTAGAGTCATTTCGAGATCACTCAAAATGATGCATCGGATAGCTTTGTTAGTTTTTCGTTTAAATTCCATTGACTCCTTTTTAGGGTATATATATATATAGTATCACTTTACCGTTTATATTTGATCAAAAATAAAGGTAAAATTAATTTCCAGTTACTCTAAAAATATATTACTTATACTTTTGATCTGTTTAGCCTTTTAATCATTTATTAACTATTTCATTTCAAGAAGTTGTATTGTAAGGATCATAATTAAATAAATTTTGATTATATTAAAATATAAAATAATAAATATTTCTTAATCATTTTATTGACAAAATAAACTTTCGGATCACTTTGCTAAATAAATTTTGGCAATAACACCTTGAATCAGTTAAAAAATTAATTAACCATGAAGTTAATACAGGTGATGGATTGTTTTTTGGTTTTACTTGAACAAATCCTTGAATTATTTCCAGTATTCGAGTAATGTTCGAAAAACTGTAGAAATAAATTGTTGAAAGAATCATTCTTTTATGTATTTTGAGTTCTAAAATTAAATCCACTCCGCTTTTTTTGTATAAGCTTTTTCTAAATTTAAAAATCAACAAGGCTTCTTAAATGTGCTAGATAACCAAATATTTAATATTGCTACTTAGATCTACTCTTGTTATGCAATTCAGCTATTGAACAAGTTAATTTAATTTCAACCCTTATTAATTTCCATGAAATTTAATGTAAATTTATTAAAGTGTATTATAAAAGTTACAGTAATAAAGTGGAATTCTATAAATGGTTTGAGTAGCAAAATATATTTCTTATGAAATATATCCATTCAGTAAAGCAAAAAACCTCTTGAGCATTCATTTGATTTTTAATAAGTGCACAAGATTTTCATCGCGGATTTACAGTTTAATTCTTGTTCCTAATGCACTTAAAAAATGTACTCGTAACTTTTAAAGAAGTAATCACTTCCTACTAGAGCGTAACATTAATTTACTGAACCGGAAGAAAAGCATTATGCTTGTCGACGTAATTTACATTCGTAAATTAATTCAATTTTCTTGCTTATTACTGGGTCCAAAAATTTACTCATCCTTATAAAACAGTTTCTAATTGTTGTACCGTTGCATGAAGCATTCTTTTCTACAAGTAATATTCACAAAATTTAGCATACAAATTCTTTTAAACTGTATAAAGAAGAGTAAACGTCCTTGTAATTGTATGACTCATTAGAAGAAAAACGAGAACTCTGGACTTGTAGTTGAAAAAAAATGTTTCGGTTTACTTTTAGCATCCTTTATTCATGTAACAAAAGCTGGATGATTAATATTTCACTTTAAGTAACAGTGAATGTATAATTATGTTATGGAAATTCCCAACTGTTTATTTATTAAGAATATTCCCATTTTTTTTCAAAATGTTGCATCCATTTCAACGATTTCTGAAAAGTTCAACAACAGTATTAACTTTTCCTAATTATCTTTTAAAAATAATTATTAAATGAATAGTTTGAAATTTTGATAAGTATATGTCGGAAAGTGCTAGTCTCCTTATTTTTTTAAGGATTTATTTTACAGAAGATTAACTTCTCCCTGTTCCTGAAACAGAAACTTTCTTTAAATTTTTCTTTTGTCCCATAAATAAGGCTTGATATTTCACTTTTTTGTAAAATGAAGTATGGATGTAGCAGAAATAGTTTGCCGAGAGAGAAGCTCTCTTTTTTCGCACAATTTATTTATGATGGATTTAGCAATCTTTCAATTTTCTTTCGGAAAAAGGAATGCGGGTAATTAGTTTTCTTCCATAAATAGGCGTCTGAATTTTTTTTGTATAATTCAAGCTTAAAATTAGACACGATTTTTTTATCAACCTTTGACATTTTGTTACTCGCAGCTTTAAAGAAATTTCAGTTTTGAATTTCTTTAGAAAAGGTACTGAAGTTATTTTTCTCAAAATTAAAAGTATTCATTCACGCTCGACGATGTGAAATAAGAATGTGAAAAAATCTTATATGAACTCGGAAAGGAGTCATTTTCTCGTAGTTTCCTGATACAAACATTTAATATTATGCATCTCTCCCTCACACGCATTTCTAGGGAAAGCACAGTTTGATTCCCCCTTCAACGCGAAGTGTTATGAGTATAATAAAAATATGAACATCAGTGTGTGTTGAAGCTTTCTTTTTCCTTTAAAAAAATATTGTCCGTCATTTCTTCATTATAACTCTTTTCCGCCTTTAAAATTGGGGGCGTCAAAAAGGCTTTTACATCAGATGAAGATAAAATTTGCGCACTGAAAAGAGTCGTTTCTTAATTAAATATTTTTCACTTCTTCAGCACTCTTTTTCGAAAATCAAGAAGAAAAAGATAATAATTTATCACAAGTTTGGCATTAAAACCATATTTTTGCACTCAATTTCGTTGTATTTTCGTAACTTTTGTTAAGACCATTTATGTCAAATTAAAATTAATTTCAAAATATTTATTTGCTAAGAATGGTTTGGTTTCAAAACTGCACTAAGAATGGAGTTTGGCAACAAAGCTTTGTTTAGATACCAAACTATCCATTGTAAACAGCCTTTATTCATGAAGATGCATTTAAAACATATTAGAATTAGATTAGAAAGCCTTTTTTTTATAAAAAAAAAGTTAATCTGTCCATGATCGATTAAATCTTGTAAGTCTTTTGAAAGAACAGTTGTTTTAATTCTGTTACTTGGATTTTGAAGTTTTCAAATTCAGAAATCCCCTATTGTGCATACGTTTTATATATTGCATATTATTGCAATAAATGTTAAGCACTTGTAATTTTGTTTTATAGAGGTATCAAGACGTTCAGGTATAAAATTAGCAAAATAATTATATTATGGTTTTGACTTTAAATAAATGTGATACGCATGTATCACTGCATTCGAGTAAATGTACATTCAAATGTCTTTTTCTTTGAGATTTAAACTTATTCATCTTTACTAAAGCCACATTTGTTTTTCCATTACTCTGGAATGTAATTGTTACACTTATTTATGCATGACACCTCTGGCTGACTGGAAAACCCATTTACCACCAGACATTGTTTCTCGATTCATTTGTGATGGGGTTTCCCTTTATTATTAAGCCTAGATACAACCTCGACACGTGAGTTGATTTCGTTTTCGAGTTCATGCCTGGAATAAGAATCTCTTCACCTTTGCATACGAAATTTATCAGAATAGGGCCTCTCCAAAAAATCGATTCTCTCTGATGTTTGCGTTGTAACTCAATGTGAAAATGACATTGTGACCAAAGAGCTTGAAGTGACGTCACGCGGAAATGGGCGGCTTCCTGCTCCAAGTGCATATGATTGGAAAGGCGACGTTTGTCTACGGGCTATGGAGGTTGGGAAAAGTAGGTGACTAGAGCACTGATAGATCAGCTTCTTTGGAGCTACTGGCTTCTGTTACGATCCCTTTAATAAATGTCTAAATATTATTCCTCTACGTTGTTTTGGATCGTGGCCAATGCTCTTCAAAGCTGCAGGCAATGCATCAAATCCAGTAGTACGCGCTAGTTTTTCCACTCTGGTGTAATGGAAAGTTGTTTGCGTCTTGGAGATGGATGCAATGGGAGCTTTTAAAACTCTTACTCTTATTTTGAGTTTAAAATTTAGCTAAAAAATTAAATTGTTAAAAGAAAATTCTTCCAAAACTGTTATTTAAATTTCGAACATTTATAACTAATACATTAGCATATTAAAGTCAAAGATCCGAAGGAATTCTCCTGTAAAGTTTACTATGTACAAGAAAATTGTTATAATTAATAACGACTATGATAGACAATTTTTATTTTTCTCGGATGCTTCAAGATATGAATTCTCATTAATAAACTTTTATAGTAATCCCGTAAAAAATGCGTGATCGCGGTAGCCAAGTGGTCTAGGTATCGGATCATGGCTAACGTGTCATGAGTTCGATCCCAGTACCACTGAAGACCCGCCGTGTAGGGGGGGCGATGCACGTTAAATCTGTCGAGAGCTCAAACGTCCTCCCGTTGGTGTGGTGTGGTAGTTAGGAGAGGGAGGTGCCAGCTCAGGTGTCATCCGCGTCTCTTAACCAGGGTTCAAAATTACGCGGTCCGTCGCCAAAAGCCCTCGTGTAGCTGAACAGTGCGACGTTAATATTCACTCACTCGCTCACTCACCCGTAAAAAATGATGGGGAAACCAGTTTATATTGAAGCTTGGCGATTATATATAAATCATTGCTCTACTCTTAACTCGGTCGGATACTCAGATTGTGGAGTTTTCCACCCATTGTTTTTGTTAATTATTTTGTAAATAAATAATTTGAATAAATTCTTTTCCTAGTAAATAGTTTCTCAGTTATTGCCAATATTGCTTAATTTCGAAAAGTGTATGAGTTCATCTTTTTCATGAATGCTTGAAATTTTAACTTTTTAAAAGAAGTCTGTAAATATGCTTGGAATACATTTAATTATACATAAATTCAAATAATTTTGCAATGCTTTGCTTTCAGATCATTATGCTTGCTAAAATTATACTTTGTATAGAAAACATATGCCGTATTGCCATAAGCAAACAAAAAAAGATAAATTGACATGATTCTTAGTCTCTTACTAAACCAATTTCTTTTGAAAAACACGGTTTTTTGAGTGTTTGTTTGACATAATATTTTGTGTCTTATTAAACGAGCCCCTTTTGAAAAACTTAAGTTATTTGAGCTCGAAATATCATCGCTACTGTATCGAACTGTATACGCTGGCTTCAGAATGTCTTCCTGTTTAACGACCTCTGAAATGTCGCTATTCAAAGATCCAATGCTTCACCATGGAAAGACACCAAAGAAATCAAATTCATTACAGAAAACGTTCACTGCCATCTCGGCTCATTAGCCAATGAGTACCCATTCATTATGTATTACGTTTTACTATATAACCTGTACTTAAGTAGCTACTTTACTTGAATAGCATGAATTGTTGCGTTTTTACATTGAATTGACCTAGTCTTTTCTAAATATACTTAATTTGGTTTATTTTCGTCATAACATTTAATTTTACAAAATGTTTTTTTAATGTTTATGATATATTTTATGATATTTTAAGTTATTAATTTTTGTATTTTATTATAATAATCTCTTGACATTAATTTCCGAAAGTTTCCAATACCGATCATATTAATTTTATTTTTAATGAAATTCATGTGTATTACACTTTTATATATTTATAATAAATTTACTGAGGTTAGTGCGAAACTGAGTTGGGAAATTCAATATTGTTTCCTACCTTCTCAATTTGTAACTTGGAATTTGAATCTTTCATTGCCTTTAAATCGTGAAATAAAACTCATTTATTAATCACTATTTTTTTTTTATCGAATGTTCCAGAATTTCTATTTATCTTGAAGTAGATTTACATTTAAAATCTGGATAACGGAAAATAAAGGCACTATTATTTTACAAAATTTGAATAATGAAAATCGTAAGTAAGACCAGAAATTCTTTTTTTTCCTAGAATCTTTCATCCTTTTCGTTATTTTTATTTGGAATTTCATCAGAAAAGAGCCCAGAAAGCTCCTCGGGCCTGTTTGTTTGAATAAACAAGTGCTCTTTACTGTATTTTTAAAGAATTCATTGCGATGCAAATTATAACAGCTCTCGGTCGATAGCTAGAAAAACTTACGAGGTGGCTTGCCTCATATCTGTCATTAACATGTGGAAAAGCGTTGAATTTTCTAATATATGACATATTTAGTGTGTGTTGCGGAAGAAATGGATTAAGAAGCTTTGCATTTTAAAACCGAAAATTTATCTTTCTTTATAAAAATATCTTATACAAAACGGACTCATTTATGAAGAATTTTATTTGCGAAATTTTAATTGTAACTAAGTTCTCTTTTTCCTGTCTTTATATTGTACATATAAATATCATACATATAAAAAGCATGGCAATTATCTTTAATCTCTACTGATTTTTTGGAATTTTGTTATTTTACATTTCACCCACCAAATTTTTACGAAAAAAAGTTTATGGGTTTTATTTTCTCTCTCTTTTGTGAACTATTTCGTTTAGATTAATAATGCGGCTTTTAAAGGCTTTCGTAAAAAGTCACAATCACTTGTAAATGAAAGGCTTAAATTTTTGCATTGTAATTGCCAATTACCTCTTTGATTCTTTGTTTAGGTGGAAATTTATCTCTCGATCTGCTTTTTACTAATGCATTAGTTAGATTTATTTTCTTGGATATTCTTGATGTTTTTTAGATCAAAACTGAACCATGCATTTGTAGCCTGAAGTAAAATTTAGGGGGGGGGGGCAAATGAACTTTGTTTAAAATATTATCAATGTAAAAACTTCACTGATGAATTAATTATGACATTTTTTACATTCAGAGTTTTTTAAATCCAGCAAATCGAAATAAGTAGAATCGTATTTACCCATAATTCAATTTATTATATTTGTAATCAAATTTGAATTGGTTATTGTAATGTTAATTTTGTTGGCTTTAATTGAATCAAAACCACGCACACACAACTAATTCCATATTGATATCGTCCAACATAAACGATAGAAATAACACACTTAAAAATTCTAAATTCTTAAACATTTTCGAGGATTTTTCGTAAATTGACTCTTACTCCATTTAAACACATACTCACTGACTCGCTTGATTTTTCTTATCACCCCCTCTGAATAATTTAACTAATTGATTACATGTTACCTAATTTTGTAACTTTTGCATAATATATCAAATTTACTGAATAGTTAGTTGATTTTAAAGATTTTTTTGTACGGTCTAGACCAGGGGTAGGCAAATAGAGGCCAGCAAAGAGCTATTTTGTGGCCTGCCATGTCAGTCAAAAAATGTTCTCCATATTTGGGTCAACATATATTTGCCAGTAATGGTTTTTGGCATGATGATCAACAAGAGCAAATATAGATGCAAGTTGGCTGATATCAACTTGCAGGCTATGTCAATTTCAACCAGCAATTTCACTCCTGATTTAAATAAAATTATAGAAAAGGCGTAATAAGAGTACATTTGTCTCATGAAACTGATTCTAAAATTAAACATATTTCTCTATAGACGTGGAATTAACGCAATAAATAAATTGTGAATAAAACTACTAAGTTTATTGACTTTATGGTACAATTTATTCCTTTTCTGAGATGCAAAGTTAACTAATGATTTAATGATTGCAATCGTTTTAAAAAAGTGTGGCCTTCCGGTATATCCTCCATTTCTCTATATATTATATATATATATATATATATATATATATAATGGGGTTTTTTCGGTCCCCCCCCCTTATAATGAAGCCCTCTAGCCAAAACAATTTCTCCCCCTACTCTAGACTATAAAATGAAAATGCCTGAAATTGCAAAATCGTTCTTTAAATGTAACTTTAAAATTTTGTGAAAAATTGTATTTTTAGTGATGTATGTTGGTCCTGTACATCAAAACAGGGCAGATTTTATCAGTTTTAGTAAATTGGTGAAATAGCCACTTTCCTGCGCCTTAAAAGTTTAGTTACAAGCGCTGTATTTATTACTTGACCATTTATAATAAGTATTTAGTTATATCTGACTTCCACAATATATATCTGATGCTACTCTTTCCCGCATTCTTTGTCTCCGGTGATCCAATAAAGAATATTAACCATTCATTTATCGTTAATATTTTTCATTTTTTCCCCTTCCCTTTGTCTGCTCAACTAACAGCCTCGTTCACAATTTTTCTTCTACCTAATAGCGTCATTAGCTTCCGCATATAAGAAATAGTATACTACTCGCATTCGATTCCTTTTCCCCCTTTCTCAAAGAACGCGTTTCATTTTTCCCTATATAGGGAAAAATGAAGGGGAAAAAAACGCGTTCTTAGGGCAGCAGAAAGGTCCAGAAACTTTTATTTATCTTTTAATCAAATGGGTTATGTGTGTATATTATTTCGTTTGCACAATATTTTGCTTATGTATCCACTTAGTTTCAGTTCTTTGCTCAAGTTATCCGAGACTTTGACCAAAGTATCGAAATTTGCTTAAAATAAGCTTTATTATTATAATATTTTCATAATTTTTAATTTAACCCGAAATTTTAAAGACATTTTTCTCCGAATTTGTCAGAACTCCTACATGAGATAATTTAACCGAAAACAATATATATATTTATTTAAAAATAATTCGCAAAATGCCTTTTTTGAGTCACGAATCATTTTTTGTATATGTTTTCAATTTATTTTTATTTTTGCTTTCTCTATTTATTTTGAAAAAAAATTTAAATAAGTTTTTAATGTAGTTTTTAGCCAGTTTCTTGGCAATTACTAAAAAAACTATCGTTTATACGTCTTTCAAAGAAACGGTAACAAATGCAATCGGGGTACCTTTTTTTTCTGAAATGTTATAGCAGTAATGTTAATTATATATCAGTATTTCTAAATTATGTGATAATGTTTAAAAGGATAGATACTAAGCATTACAATTAAGCTTTTTCACCCATTCAAACATAATATAAAGTCGTGCAGAAAATAGGAACTTTTAATGATACAATCTTCTAGAGAGAAAGGTTGCGTATCAAAATATATCAGATTCTATATTCAGAAAGCCTAATTTTAGAAGAAATGATTATTTGGTTAATGCCTAGATGTGTAACGAACAGTTTACTAAATATTTTTATTTTACTGTTGCTTAAATAGCAAATATCATGCTTGCGTAATAACGGGTTTTAACAGAAAATCCATTTCCTGTCCACACTAAACAGCCGTTACGATACGACCTTGGATTCTTCCGTTGTTATAGTAACATAGCCATTATCAAATAAGCTATGGCTTGACCTATTTTTCTAATTTAAAATATAGCAAATGCCGTTGTTCACCTTTAAAAAAAATCCTAAATACAAACTTTTCTTTAAGATTCTTCAGATAAATTGTTTTCTTGCGATAAAAGTATAAAAGAGAAACAATAACATCTCGATAATTAATAATGAAAACGATACTTAAAGCATAACAGAAGACTTCGTGCTATTTAACCCAGAAACACTGACCGAAATTAGATTAAATGTATCTTTCAAAAGTAATTATTTTTTTCTCATCTCAATCATTAGACTGAATGGTAAATACAGTGACAAATGCTCCAATAATTTAAATTTTACATTTGTAACGCCAAGTTAACACAACCTCAAGTGGTTTAAAATAACTCAACCAATTATATAAAGATGATTTTTATCTAGTAGAGGTATTTACCGGTGCGGTCCTTCAGAAATTTTCTCTCGTCCCCCCCCCCTTTAATATTTTCTCTACTCTCTTCTAACAGTTAAAAGCACGTAAGTTTCTGGATCAGTGCTTTTCATGAAAGATTTGAGATCAGATTATATGATTTAAACTAGCAATAGTTAAAAATTTCTTGTCATTCAAACGCAGGTTTCAATTTCAAGCAGATACTGTTGCGTATCAAATAATTTAAGATCGTAAAGCATATATTGCTTGAATTAAATTACATAATTAAATGTTTTAAAACGATGACTCTCTATTTAGCTTTAGTATATTCTAGTCATTAGAAGAGAAAAAGAACTATACTTGGTCTATTTTTGTCAATACTGGTACTTAGCATTCACTGTTCATTTATAAATATTTTTAATTGCTCACCAATAATTTTCTACTATTATATTTATCCTTGAATTAAACTGACAACATGCGTGAAACACTGCAAAAGCAATTCGTTTTATTTAAGTTATCTTGTTTAAAATTAACCCTGGCGTACTCTTAATTTACTATTTACCCACTGGGTATCGAATTGAACTATTTATGTTATCATATGGCAAATATGATAACGATATCTTCATGGCATGCAGTTGCAGTTTTGCTTAAAATTTTAACCTCGTGTTTGACCCGTTTCTTTAAAAATGCATAAAAATATATTTGATAACCATTTATTCATGAATGGAAAAATCAGTATGTTGCACTGTTGTAGTTTGTATTCCTTACGAATTAAAATCTAAAATTTCTGGTTATATGATCGTTTAATATTTAATTCTTGTGTTAATCTTTAGAATTTTATTTGAAAATATGGTGATACCAAACTATACCTCATAATAGTGCCAAAATTAATTGAAGACTTTTCCATTACGTTATGTGAAGTTAATTAAATTAGTACAATTTCCAAGCGATTGAAATATTTACATTAGTAGTTTTTAATACATTAAAAATCATATTGGGTCCCAATCATTCTTTTTTTTCATATTCAAGTAAAAACTCACCAAGTACTTGATAAAATTGTTTTCCCTTCGGATGGTATTTAATTCTTATATGCAAGGCACATTGATTTGCAACCTTGACGATAGAGATCTAATTCGATCCCTAATAATATTCGATAGAGATTCCATAGAGATCTAATTCGCTAGAGATCTAACTCGCCTATGCTAAGTGAAGAGATTGAATCGATAAGGACTCTCTAATACTACTAATGAAATTACTTATATAATTTTCGGTTTCATTTTTAATTTAATTACATGATTTACAAAAAGTATTTATTTAAAGAATTTTGTTGATAAATTTATGTATGCATAATACTCCTATTCTACAACTAATACATTGCACGGGTTCAATATTCATAATTTTAGCTTCATAACACTTCAAATATAACATTTCAATTTTTTTCATATTCTTTTTAGAGTTCAAAATTACAACCGCTTGGTTGGATTCAATATTTTCAAAGCTTGTTCTAAAATTGATATTTGTAAGCTAATAAGAAACAAATCAAGGAAGTAAATTTTTACATATAAATGAATAAACAAAACTCGAGGCATGGAAACAAATTTTATCCAGATATTTTAATTGCAGTGGCCAAGGAATATCCTGCCCTTTTGCAATTAAAATAGCTTGCTCAGTTTTGTCTATTCGTTAACATTTAAAAATAGCATTGTTTAAAACGCTTTCACATATTTTCAAAGAGGAAAATATTTTTTATAGGTTTTCCATCTCATGTTTCAATAGTATATCACAACCGTGTTTTTTACATGTTTTATTTGCTCCTTCCTTAAAAATTTTAAGTAGTGCTTTATTTTTTTTCCTTCAGAAAAAAGCTCTATTTGAATGTGCTATTTCCTCGTCATTTTAATTATTTGTAAGCCTTAAAATTTTTGTAATGCATACGAAACCAAAATTCAACATATATTCCTTCCTTCCAATAACTCATATTCAACTTAGCTGCAGTAATAAACTAAAAATGATCATATTTGTATTTATTTAAGCAATTTCAGTCCATTTATTTAAATTGCGTTATTTGGCTTCTGTGTACTATATTATTCTCATGTCCAAAGAACGATTCCATCATATTTCATACTAATCTAATATCGTTTATTTTAAGTATGCCAAGATATTTTCGTAAGTTAAGTAAGAACTGTTTTTAAAATAATTCATTAGCGATGGCTGCCAGTTACTAATGTCTTCGAAATTCACTAAGACATGTTTCATAAAAAAATTGAGACGCGGCAGAGTGGATATGGTTAATCAAACTTTCTTGCTTTTAATTAGTTCATCGTCTCACCCTAGACGTGCCAAAAGAGGGAACTTCCATTTATTAAAAACCACCACCACCCCTCCTCCTCCAGAGAGCAAGCATATAATCAAATTTTTTTCTCGAGCCTCCAGATAATTTTCTTTTACAGTTTATTAAAAAGCAATGTTTTTATTAGCCGGTGTTTGATGGATTTCTTTTCAAAAAAGTAATAACATTCCTGCCTTCTGGTATATCACAATTGATCTGCTTCCAAACTGGAGATACTTTTTTTCAATAAGATAATAAAAGATAAAAATGCACAATATTTAGATTTGTAATGCAAATACGCTCTTGTACAGAATTTAGGAATTTACAGTTGTAGAATTCAACTTTCTTATCCTCTTTAAATTTGTATCTTGATATTCCTTCCTTAAAGAAAAAAAATCGTATGATTTTATTTCAAATTTTTTGCATCTTGAATCGAAAATTATTAATTTGCTTTTTTTACACATTATATATATACCCTACTTAAAATTTAAAATTTTAAAATATTTCGAAGAGAAAGAATTTGGATATTAATTTTTGCAAATATTTTACTGTATATAGATCATGGTATATTATATTAGTAAATTATTTAACAAAGTATGTTCATACATTGTTTACAAGTGCAATTAATGCTTTTTAACCAAATATACCTTGGATGTAAATGTCGTCTTTAAATGTTATAAATTTGATTTATCAAAGCTAAAAAGGCAGCCATATAAGTTACGGTTGCTATAGGGAGAGAGTTAATATAGTTGTAAGTTGTTTACGATGTTTTGGTGCCGAAAAAGGAACTAAGAAGTCTCTGGGTGACACATAATTGTTAGAAGCTAGACGGTTTTGTGATCGTTGTACTTTCATCAACACCCTTAATGGCCTTCCAGGTTGACTTTTTGCTATGTGTTCGCAACAACCACATTTCGGTTTCTACAGTAAATAGCTCTTTTCCTTTGGGAGTTTCTTCTTTCACGTATAGAAAAAAACTTTTGCTGCTTTAAGTATTCTGAAGGTCATATGAATATCGGAAAATGTTTTCTGAGGCACTGGATGTTTTTGTCGTGGTATTACAACTTTGTCTATTTTCATATAATTACTGCACATTACATAAAAATGTTCTTGTTATAAGACATATTATTTAATAAAATCTTCAAGACATTGAAAAGTAACTAGCTCTTCAAAAAATATTTTCTTTAATATTTTTGCATCGATTGTAATACACATGTCGTAATGTACCGGCTGGATGGCGTATTTGGTTTGTCGCTGGTCTTCTGCATCTAAAGTTGCGGGTTCGACCCCGGCCCAAGTCGGTGGATTTTCATGATGCAGAAAATTGACAGCGTCCATGTCGTGTGATTATACGATACGAAAAAAATCCCTTGAGTGTCCGTTTGGCTTGAGTGCTCTCGGCAAAGTTAAAAATTCCTATCTACAATTTCGCATCAGAGCTCAGTGCCTCCCTCTGGGGAGGAAATTGGGCGTCAAAATTACTTGCGGCAATTGGTATTTCCTATATGGTGCCGCACTAAAAAGTGATACCAGCTCCTGGGGAATGTACTAGGGTCTGCAAAGGTAAAAATACCAATCCGCAGACCCATTTGAGAAAAAAAATGTCGTAATGTATATCCATATAATAGTGAAATTCAGTTCAATTGCATTCTTTTCAAGAATTTTACGAATTTGCTTACCGCAAATAAAAATCAAGATTCTCACATTATTGCTATATTTTAACAACTTTAATTGATGTTTCGAATACATTTGACATAATCGTATCGTTGGTTGTACAACAGCAGAAATAAATGATGAATCATTTTCTGATACCCAAAACCTTCTACCTGATACCGGACAACATTCTCATCAACTAGAATTAAAACATTACATGCGGGAAATTGTAGATGTTATGCATTAATTACTTGGTTATATCCTTCAACCATGTTCGGTGGGCTGCATTTTGCTTACAACTCGTAGAGTATCCTTTCATAAATTAAGTGATTTTATTTATGTCAGTATAACAGAATTATGCCCCATTAGGATGCCCCGCATATGAAAATTAGGCTTCCCGCATTCAATGTGCTGGCATATTTTTAGATGTACTGTATTATCTTTCACCGTAACTTAAGCTTAAATTGATCCGTTTTTCAGTCTAAAATACATTTGAGTCTCATTTTTTTTTGTCTTGATTTAATTTTTACCTTATTTTTTTAGTGTTTTCAACTTCCTCCTCCTTTTTTTCTTGTTCAAATTTTTATTTGAATATAATGCTGGTATCTAAAATTATATTCGCATCTTATTCTTTAAAAATATGTTCTTAGACGAACGCTAATAAAGAATATCTTATCCATTATCAACGTACCTTAGAATTTCTATTCATTTGAAAATTAATAACTGAATTCTATTGAGAATGCTGAGAATTTATCATTTTCAACAAAATTACAAAACACTTGGGCTCATATGTTTCAACAATGGAATACCTAACTGCTATAAATAAAAGCTTATTGAGAAAGATTGCGTTAAGCAAACAGATATGAAGGGTAAGAAGCGTCTGTTCTATTTCCGCTTTCCTTAAGAACAATGTGAGACATGTTTTATGTCTATTCTGTGCTTCGATCGCAAATCACAATTCCTTCAAATGCAATTCAATAAGATCCGTAGGAAGTCCGTAAGTTCTCCAATAACTTCTATACGAAAGGTTTGTGAGTGGACACATAAGGTCCATCACTAAAGTTGTGATATATAGTGAAATAAGTTATTGCATACAACATAGGGCTCTAATAAAAGGAAAGAATAGTTAGGAAATCTAATTCAACTGCAAGTAAAGAAGAAACTCGTCGATTAATAAGTTGAAGAGCATTATTTAATGATCAAAAGTAGACCTGAAAATTGGTAAAGACAATAAGGAAAAGATGGCATTTCTTAATTATGTAATCAAATTTGATCTCTTATTGTATGAAAGTTAAGAAAACTGATAAAACAGGTACTCCGAACACTATTCTGTGAAGTTTTAGATTTTGCTCATCTTTCTGAAAACTTAAGATTATTTTTTGAACTTTTGCAAGCAATGGCACAAAGACAATGTTTGAATAAGGAGTTACGATGGAGAACAGTTGGGAGTTTATAGACGGATCAATCTCTAGCGAAAGTCGCAAGTGGATACTATGTGTTCCAAAATGTATTTTCCGGTTGATGTTATCATTTTTGACCAAAGCAGTGTATATCCTGAAAACCAGTTACAGGACACCAAGAGCCCTCACTCAAATTAGTATGACCGTTACCTGGCTTTAACTGTGAAGTACAATAATAGGATGTTACCTACTCAATTTGTATAAATGAGTTTTCTGTTCAGCTTTGAGGTATACTTGCTTACCGAAATTTAATGAAGCAGGGCTTTATGACAAGTGACCAATAGTCTACATCCCACCACAGGAAAGCCCGCCTGATATGATGCAGACATCACTATTGAAGACAGGAGTAGTGAACCTGTGTTTTCTTCACTGTTGAGTTGGGATTCAGTCTTAACATTGATTCTGGAAGTGTTCACATATGGAGAAAACTAGGGACCCATATCATCTTTTCAACAGCATGTAAGTAAACCCTTAAGTAGGTGGTGGTATATTTTGAGCCGGAATGGATGTGTTGGGTCTTTGCAAAGAGCTGTATGTCTTTCAGAAAGGGTCTTTCACTGCGGTGAGGTATATGGATGAGATTTTAAAGTCCTGGTGAGGCGTTTCATAGGGGGCGCTTGGTACTCACAGTTTTTGGACGATGATGCTTGTACACACAAGGTTCTGGAGACTGAGGATATTCAAATGGAAATGGCCAGATAAATCTTTACACATCCCATACAGCATATCTGAAATATTAAATGCAGAGCAATTGAAAATTGCCAGCCCTCTCCCAGAACGCCCACAGAGCTAATAAGAATCTTAGGGGATTAGAATTTATCGTCCAAAAACCTCGTAAACAGTATAAGAATTCGTTGTGAAAACTGTATTGCAGTCAGGGGTGACAATACTCCACATTAAATCCTACTAATGCTTTCTTGCTACATCATTTTTGGACTATAATGCTATCTTGATATAAATCATGATCATGGGAACGAGTACCATTAAAGTTTATCAACTTCTGAGCAATACTTCTATGTGTTTTTGTATCAAGTTTCACTTTAATTGGTTCCGTAGGTTTTTTTTCATTAATATATTTGATACTATAATTAGCCAATTCTTTAAACATAAATTATAAAAAAATTATTGTTACAATTTTTGTATAACTTCTCAGTTTACTCTAACGTTTTTATAGTCTATATTCAAAGTTCCATTATTCGAAGTCAGATCAGATAACAGCAATTCCACATACTATGCAATGGAAATTTAATTTTACGAATTCTGATTCAAGTTTAGCTTTTATTTAAAATTTTGGCTACAATATTTTGAGTGCATATTTAATTCTTTTCTACTACAATATTGTTACTTAAAGGAACATTTCTATTAAATGTTCAACCACATGCTTTATATATTTCAGAATCTATTAAATTATGTCTTAGAACTCTGTATATCGTATCAATGTGTGATGGTAACGATAGTCATATATAAGATACAAGGAAATTTGTGTGCATTTTTGCAGTTCACCATCTCTGATTAAATATTTTTCACAAATATCCTTCGATGGTATGTCAAATTATATTCTTCATTTAGGAATATCAATTAAAAATCAATCTGTAAGATGTATTGACCTTAAAGGGGATGTATCACTTACTATCCTTCACAGAAAAACAATTTCGCACCTCTCCCTAACTCTGCCCTATCGACTATTAAATGAAATATCAGAGATAAACCATATTTATATCTCTAACTTTCTTTCCGGTTGAATTGCCTAAACTCCCTCCTCACTTCCGAGATCTATTTGCTCCTTAGTAATCAAATCTTCACGCAATAACGCAGGGAAGCAATATTTCGTCAATAAAATACAATTTTACTCCATACTCAAGCAAGTTCCAATAAGCTCTGTAAACTAAAAGGCTAAGTATACTGAAATATTTTTCTGCTATAAAAACGGCGAAAGACGGACTTCAAAGTTTATAGAGAAAAGAGTTAGAAATAAATCACATCTCTTACAGAAGAGGTTGTAGATATAAATTTTTCTCGCCAGATACATTTTTCAGGCATAAGTCTGAGCAATAAAGTTGAAATATTAAATATTTTAAAAAAGTATATTGCAAAGCTTTATAAAAAGGATGCAATGTATATATAAATTTTATAACATCGAAAATCGGTTTTTAAAATTAAGTTATGGGGAAGAGCTTTTTATCTAGGACAACAGACCAGCATGTGTGAAACAGATTTTTTAAATTCTTTAATTCTCTACGTGATAACTCATTTCTGGAAATTCATAAATAGGAATAAATATTTTTTCATGTTATGAAAAGTTACAATTTTATATTCACTACAAAATAATTATATGGTATGTTTGAGTAAAGAATTGCTTTTCTATTTTTTGAAATAGTGTTAATTTATAAATTAAGAATGCACGTAGCATATATGAAATAAGACACTTGCTTCAATAATATACAATTATTACCTAATTTTCCTTAAATATTTTAAGGTGATTTAATAGTATTAAGACCTAATTAAATCATCCCATAAAAAAAGTTGTAGATATAAGTTCAAGTTGTATTGCAAGTGCGCGCATTCAGTAAGGCATAAGTCAATGCAGTAACTTGTTAAAATATTTAACATAAAAAATATATATTTAAAGCTTTACAAGGAATTATGTACTTAATAATGCTATTGCATTGAGCATATGTATACCATGCAATATTGAAATTACCTGAAAATAGTAATTATTTAAAAATTCTATAATTAACAAGATTGTATTTTCATTTCTATAAAATCTAATTTGTAGACAGTGAATTTTAACAGATAGGTTTCATTTAGAATAACTAAATACTAAAACGTATTTCCAGTAGTTGATTAAAATGATTCAAACTCTTATTTTTATTTTTCCAAGGATATCTACTTTTAAAAACCTAAACTGATTTCGAATTCGATAATTACCTATCTTAATCGAGCTTTTTTCTTACAAACCACAAGAAAAAATTTTCTTAAATTTCTAGAAACCGGTTATATTCATTATACTATCATTTGTAGATGTAATCTATATTGCCGGTACTTTATACAAGCACCTGGATCAATACGAGAACTATAACAAATTTAACTTCAATATTGAATCTGCAGATAAAATAATTCATCCCAGAGATATGTTGTCAAACTAGTTCTTAAGGCACATATACGAGTATTTAAAACAAAAAATAAGTTAAAGGAAACTTTAGCGATTAAAAAAAAATGGTATATTTAAAAACTTGTTTAAAAATTCAAAGTTTCAATGCATGTTTAGACATATGTTATCTTGTAATAAATTTGTATGTCGAATAAGGCGTACTTAACTATCATGTTTTTAAAAAATAAATAAATAGGGAATGCAATGAGATTGTATTACAGCCGTATATATAACTTTTTTTAACTTTATTTTCAGAGTTCTAAGTGATTTCTTTATCAGTATTTCGAATGAATTTTAAATTCAAAAATTTCAATTGTTGAAATAATGATTGGTTTTTTTACGCTTACGGCTCATATTTATAAAAAAAAAAAGTTAGAATTTATAAGCAAATCTTGGTTGCATTTTTCACCTAAATTGCACTTATTTATATTCATTTTCTTCTTAACTCCTTGAAGCGAATATACTCGAGCAATGAATTATAAGTCATTATTTTTTAATATCTTATGAAAAAAAGTTAAATGTTCTCAATAACTTTAAAATGTTTACCATTACCTTAAATAACACTATCTTAATGGTGGTCTAAATGAGCCCTCTCAATTTTTACCGTTCAGTCCTTTTTATAACTGTGAATTAAAGATCTTTAACGTTACTCGTGTAAAAATTATGAAGGCGTTAATGCTTATTTTTTTCAAGGTATTTTTTTAAATCACGCATTAGAAATTACTTTCCGTTTTCTTAAATCGATTTTGCTTACATATTGATGAAAAATCGTGGATTTAACTCCGAATTATTTTTCATTGAATTTTTAACTTAAATAAAAATATTTTATTGAATTTAAGGTTTCATTTCTTTTTACTTTTCAGGATTTCATTATTTCCTGGTTCGTTTTCTTGATTTTATCGTGAGTTTATTTATTTGTACGACTTCAGTACAAATAAAAGCTTATTAAAAGTAGAATTTAAGTGACACTGAAAAAAATAGAAATTAAATATGAAAATCCTTAAAATATATTTTTCATATTTTTCAACTCATCCGAATGTTTAACTTAAATAAGAGTAATTTAGTAAAATTGTAATTTATTTCATTTTCGATGCAGCTAAATAGTAGATTCTTATTCCAATGAATTGCACAATATGATTTTGTATCACATTAATTTATCCTTGCATTAAAAAAGTATTTGAAATTTAAATATTAAGTACTTATTTTACTTGTATTTATTCCGAAGTTTAAAGTCAAAATCCTCTATCAGTTCCGTTCCCTTCCGGGGATACTTAAAACAACTTACAAAAGATGCAGGTAAAAATGAGCTTTTTATGAGAAATATTAAGAAAATAATCAGTACCATTTCTTTTGTTTGAAAAACATTGTACTTTTATGTAAATTGTATTTTTATATCAGATTTAGGGATTTTTAAACATTCGATAGGGCAAACATTAACATCTGGGCTATGTAATGAATACCGTTTCCGGAGTTGTAGTTTCTAAAACAAATTTTTTAATTTAAAATCATTTGAGACATGTCACAGACAACGTATTTTAAAAATTTTTTTTCACAAGCTACTTCCTTTAATTTACTGCTGTGGAATGATAGCATGCTTTCATACTGTTCCGCAAATTAAATTTGCTTTTAAAATGAATGTTTGTAATTTTTATTCACAATCTGCTGAAGTACTCATGAGGTATTTTGAATGTAATTTAACTGATGCGTGTATAAAATTTTTAAATAATCTAAATTCTTTATTTAGCATCTGAAATATTTTTCGAGTAAAAAGATATATTAATCCCGTTTGTCAAACATTAGATTCCCATTTGTAGTCTTTCTAATCGATAGTGCTGCCATCTATTGATTTTGGCCCATTTCTTTTTGTCAACTTAAACGACATTAACTGGTCTCTTACAAAAAGCAAATGATTCTAAAATGTTTGGGTGACAGAGTTTTTACATCCTCTTTTTTTGTGTGATAAGCAAAATCTTCATTATGCAGCTTGGTTTGTCTAAAGTATCACCCACAAGTACTTTTCAAAGTGCCAGTTAACTAATACTAAAAATAGATCTGCAATAAGTTGCAAAACTTTCGTCCAGTTCGCATTTAGAGACCACATTTTAGAATTTACCTTTACGAGAACCAGAGATGGAGTAATTTGCATAGCCATTCTTCTCCTCATCGTCTCTGCAGCTTTCTTCCATAGAATTGTTCCTTCCAGTAACTCCGGTATAATATCAATTCTTTTAAAACTAATTCTGCTTCCCTATTTAGGCTCTATGCCTCAATCAAACGTGATAACTTATTTTCGCAGTTCGTTCTTAATTTATCATAAATATCACTTTGATAAGCTAGTGTCACAGAGACCAATTCAAGCATAATCTACAAGAAAGAAAAAAATCATTTTAATTACTGACAGTGGTCGGGGGCATTACCCTCCGTGCTGAATTTTACATGGCGCAAAAACAAAGTAGATGGCGTCATGGATAATATAATAATCATCGTGAAAATAGACAACTAAGCCTTTTAGTCTGCTTTCGCCTTTTTCTTTCATTATTTTATCCATTAGCTGATTCGATGGTCTAGACCTGCTGCTAGCTTCAGCAGATCTGGACAATGTTTTCGAATTTAATTTAAGTAATCTTTCCACTGAGGTCTTTAAAGAAAGCTTTCGTTTGCATAATTAAGTCAGTTGTACGTCACTGACTCAAAATTAAACTATTTAGATCTTTTCTTTTGATATTTATTGAATATATAAAATCTGCTCCTATATCATCTATTGAGAAAAATTGTTTAAAATTGCTACCGCTTCAGTAAATTGTTTTTATGAACTGTGAACTTTCCCAAACCTCATTTCAAGTCAAATAAAATACATACTAGTAAAATATTGATTTTTCTTGATGTAAGAAGTTCTCTTGAAAAATCTATTCGAGTGGTATCGCTTCATTTTGCAGCTCTTGCATTTTTTCTTTCAGAATAGATTGTAAATAATTTCTGTTATTTAAAAATATTTCTAATGCAATTTGAATTAAATCTACCTAGCAATACGTTACACAACAAGAAAAGTATACTTATTATATATTGCAAAGTATGTGGCTTACTATAATAATTGCAAAAAGTTTCGTCCTAATATGGGAAAAGAATCATTTTAGGGTATAGCTTAAAGACTTAGCTTATGCATTTGATATAAATATGAATTTAAAAATACAAGTTTCTTACTTGTAAGTTTCATGAAAACAAACAATCCATACTCCTTATCAAAAATTCAATTCATTTATGAGAAAAGTAACCACTTTCTCATGTAATGATATTTGCTGTGCAATGTACAAGATCCACTAGTTTCTGAGGTTTGTCTTTTATTATAAGGAAGTGTTCTTTCTTTATTCTCGCCTTATTGTTAAGTATTCCCCGAATCAGGATCATTGTCCTGTAGTCAGGAAACGATAGCAAATGAGTAAAATAACTTCCTCCAGCTGTGCATTCTAACAGTTGATTTAAGTATGTTTTCTGAAAGGAGTTATTATAGTAGGTGAAAAGTTATAGATTTTGTATACGGAAAAAAATATTTTACTACACAGATCAGACTTAAATATATAAAATGAATGTTATATTTAATTAGGAATCTGTGTTTCGAAATTCGTCATTTTAACCTATTGCTTTTATTCTTAGTTTTTAATGTTCCTTCAATGCACTCATTTCTTTAGTTTATTGATCTTGCATTTAGTTTTATGTATAATATATATTGCAATGATTAAAAATATTTTATTTCAAAGATTTTTATATAGGTTTCACGCTTACTTGTAATATTATGTGACGCTACCATGCCTTTTATTAAATTATCAAATATATTTTTCATAATTAAATCATTGCATTCGTTACATCACATCAAATCGTTTTCATTTCGTTATTAGGATTATCTCCATTCACATAAATTGCCATTTTCGAATTCATAAAATTTTAATACATTGACAAGAATTATCACGCTATCAATCTCGTTAGTATCGTGTTTTGAGGTAAACATTCAACCGAAATGCTTCAAAGCCTTTGAAATGGTACAAATTGGAAACTTTCAGTGGAGCTCAATGCTATATACTTCTATCATAATGACCTATTCAACGATCCAATCAGTGTAGCGCGATCATTACTTTGAGTCCCAATAGGTCCATCTGTTGCAATCACGCTGTAAAATGTCGAAATTCATTATAGCATCTAATATTATGATTTAGTTCCATTACTGATCATTATACAGTGAATCAAGCGGGATGTATTATTTGATTAGAATTTGTAATACGTTGCATATAATGTATTACAAATTCAATATTATAAATTCATTCGCAACCTTTGAAATTAAATATTTTAACAATGGCTTTAACTTGCATTTTGCAAGATTTTACTGCACGTTAATAGATTCCTAACATAATAACGTGAAATTAAGAAAGTGTATTGTTTCATTTATAATTTTTTCTAAAATAAAAGATGGGAGTTATTACTATTTGGCGATTATGTTAATCTAATAAATGTTTCAATTTTTTTAAAAATGTTTTGTAAAACTGAGAAAGTTTGTGTAATGTAACTCGCAATTATGTATTTTAGTTGATGCAACATGTTTAACATCGTTAGATTAAATGCATTAAATGTTGCCATTACTTAAAATGCAATCTTTAAATTTTTTTTTAAGAAATTTAAAATAAAAGTCATGATACTCAAACAGTCAGCTTGTCTATTCGTAATTTATTCTTCTGAAAATTTCCTTCATCCTCTTTCTTTGAATAAGTGTCACTTTAACTCTTGAGAATAGTTTTTGCCAGTATAAAACAAATGCTAAAGGAATAAAAGTTGAACTTTTACGCAAGTGCCACATTTATTGGTTGTCCTTTTCACTACCAAATAACATGAATCGATTTATGACTTATTCTTCACATTTAGGGTGCCTACATCTTGCGGTACATTCACAAAGGTTTAGAAATGACGATGGAAGTGAAGCTTGAATAAAAAAAATTACGTATCGGAATATTCAATGACTTTTTGTATCTAAAATGCATCCCAGAGGGAAAAAAGACGTGCTTATTTGACCAAAACTGCTCGCTTTAGTACTTTAGAAGCAAAGAAATTTACGACTTTGAAAAATATTTTTCCCTTCCTATAGCCTTTTTTTATTTGGATGCGTATACTCTTCATTTTGTCTTGAGTTGACGTTTGATTAATGTATCCATTTCAGCTGAAAGTGAGCCAACTTTATGGTTTCCAAGTACTCGTAGAGTCGCAACAAATTTATTTCTGTGGCGATGGGAATTTTACAATAAAATACCACACAGCCTGGCTTACCAAAAACACTACCAATTTCCGAAAGGTGGGTGTCTTGGGTGCCTTAACGTCTTGGAAAATACTTGTGAACTTTTATTGCCAAGCCATATATGAAGCAGAGTTTCTTAGGGTGGTGGTTAAATTTGTTTTAAAAGAAACTGCAGCCGTCAAAGAAATAGATGTTTCCAAATGGTAACTATTTGAGAACTTGGGGTTTTTCTTCCTTTAATGTTCCATTGGGATCTTTGCTCTTTTTTTGGTTTTGGCCAACATTGTTTTGAAATTTTCCATTTGATATTTAGAATATAAATTAAAATAATTGTTAAGCCTAAACAAGCTTTTGTACCCCTTAAATTGTGAAGAGAAAATTAAAATGGTCATTGTTTAATAATTTTAACTGAAATTTTGTTTAATAATTCTTATAGTTTTAAGAGATTAGTTGTATTTCTTTTCTATTTCATTAAAATCACTTAAAAAGTGAGGAGAGGGCAAATAAATCAAGCCTTGTTTGTTTTTGCATTGAAATGCGTCACGTTGAAAAGACGCTTTATAAAAACTTCAAATTTGCATCAGCATTGCATACATATACATACGCCAGAAACGTATATATGCACTAAATTTATTGCAATTCGGTTTCTTTTATGAGACTCCTTTCACTAAACATTTCAATGTACATCACAACGGAAACTGCTCGATTGGTATTTATTCCTTTTTCGGGGATTTACTTCTGAATTAAAATATTGTTGAGGAATGTTTTAATATAAATATTAAAAAAGCATTGTAAGTCATAAACTACTCTAGGATTATTTTTTTTATTTTAGATAATTAAACAATTTTGAATGACAAGATTGTAATTCTCCAAGTTATTATTTCCATAATTAAAAAAAAGGTATAAATCTTTATTTCCATAGAGAAGCATGAATTATTACAGATAATTTTGGAAATTAAGGAATGTGATATTGGTTATTACCCGTGGGACCACTGTCAAAAGCCACATTTTATTAAACAGGATGCAAAGTGAGAATTATGGTAGAATTCGTATCTCCCTAATGGAATTTAATACCCCGAATGATCTCTAGAATTTTATGGATATCTTAGCTATTAAAAAGGGTGCGGCTGTCCTCTATAGTACGAAAATGTGTTTCAACCCCACTACAGCAAGTTGAACCTAATCTACTTGTGATAATAAAGCCCAAGCTTTTTCATCCTAGAAAATAAGTGGTATTTTCTGCTTTCAGAATTATGCTACATTTCTAGGAACTACTGGTTGGGGGGGGGGGGATTATCTTTAGGGTATAAAATTCAAAGCACAATCTATACACCCTTTAGACTGTTTAGATTACTATAGATCACAATATGCAATTTTTATCTTTTAATGCCAGCCCAATTTCGATTAGTAAGTGGATCGAGTCTTTGCAATGAAATTTCTTCTCTTTGCTATTAGTTTTATTATAAAATTACATTTCCACCTGAAGTTTTCCATCTCCTGTCCGTTAAAGATTTTAACATTTTCGAATAATACTCAAATCCTTAACATTAAATAAATGCTCGATGCAAATAAGAAAATCACTAAGCAAATCCAAATTAAAAAAATCCGAAGGCTTTGTACATATGTACTTCCACAGCAATAATATAATTGTTTCTGTAATCCATTATTTTTGAAAGAATTTTAACATCCATATATAGAATACAACAAAATGCACTTTACGTTTTTTACTCTACCATTTCAGTCGTAAGTCATTTTCCTTCCGCATTGGGCCATTTGTCTTCAGTGAGTTTATCCAACTTGACATCAGTGACATTCGATATATATCGCTTTAACTGATATAGCATTAAACTCTTTATCTTTTTAATCGTTTCTCATCTAACTGATATGCTGCTTCGAGCAAACGTATTAAATGGTAAGAAAAGGAAATATCTTGAGAGGAAAACATACAAGAAATCGCCTATCCATTGAAAAATCGCTAGTGTTATTCATATATAACGTTGAAATTGTGTCATCTCTTATTATTTAATCACTCTTGAATTTCCGCTAAATACAGTAAAAATCGTTTAAAAACGAAACTGAGGGGAGTGAAATATTTTTTTGTGTTAGATAGTGCGAAAAACATATATTCAAAATTAATTTTCTTAGAGTTTATTTTATTAACGTAGATAGATAATACGCATAGATTTAATAAAGATCAATGTAACAAAAACATTGACAAAAACTAAAGAAATTTAATACAAAATTTTCAAATTTTTGTAAAACGAAACTTTTAGTGAGTTTTTGGAAAATAACCTCTGATATTTTCTTTGCATTGTTTTTTTTACATCAAATTATCACCAAATTGTTCGATATCGTCCATTTTGTAACTCATTTTATCATTGGAATGTGCGTATAAAAAAAACTGCGCATACTTTTCAAGATGTTCCTCTATTCTGATGACTTTTGAACAGGAGTGGCATTATTCTCCTTTTCGACTTCTGAATCCGCATCAATGATATTTTTTGAGCTTTGAACAAACTCCAAAATGTCTTTGTCTGCCATAATTGAGGCTGTACACACATTATAATCATCTACTGCAACGAATTCTTCCGATGATACAGTAGGACTGTCCAATAACACAGAAACTTTCTCAAACATTTCTTTAGGTTCGTCGGGACCTCTGTATTATTTCGTTTTAACAGGTATTTCGTCTTAAGAGCTTTTAACGTATATTACTGCATGCCTTAATACATCTTATTTTTTACACAATGAATAAGATATATTACAACTTGAATACTTTTTCGAAAAAGATTTACCATTACGGATTTTACTTTTGGAATGTATTATTAATTTTCATGCCTATCCGCTGTAGTGTTTTCTAAAGCTGACTGCTGTGCCGTATGGTCTTGGTTTGAATCTTGTAGAAAGCATTGATATTTGCAAATATATAGTGCCTGCGTGGCATGGGACACTCTAAATATTCGTCGACCTACATGTCCTCTCGAGTGGTAGGAGGACCATGAACACCCCTTAGGATGGCCTCCCTCAAAATTGGGGTGAAACCGAGCCAAATCGCATTTTCATCTGTATAGTGCTCAAAGCTGCGGCTAGCAGCAGATGTAAAACTAACCCCTCGCCATGATGAATGTTATGGGCCTCTATCTAATGCCGTCCGCCAGGTGGCATCAGAAACAAACACAACATTTTCCAATTTCTCGAATTCAATAACGCTGAACTGAACAGCCCATGGGGGCCAAGGCCTACTGTGCCTATCTCAGTTTTCGTGATCTTAAGCGCCGGGGTGCATGTGCAAATGTTCCGGTCAGGTGGTCAGTCTAATGCTAATATCCCCAGTGTTCAGTTCCCAAGCAAGCTCGGTACTCATTTATCTACCCACTGAAGGGATGAAAGGCTGAGTCGACTTTTCCCAGTCCCGGATTTGAACCCCGGACCTGTGGCATCGAAGAGCTATACACTACCACTCAGCCACTGGGCTTCATTCTATAATGCTATCATAGTGAAAATAATATATATCTCCCTCTTTGAAAGAATAATTTTTCCACAAAATTCTGTACAATTATTTTTGTCATTTATTGATGGTTTTTCCACTTATGAAATTTTAGAGGCATGAATTTTCTGGATTTATAATGTGTGAAGAAATAAAAAAAAATCATTTTGTGCGTTTTTTTGCTGTTTATTCAATTGAAGATTGCATTAAAATGTGCCCTACTGAGGGCAATTATGAAAAGTCGAGGCAAATTCATTTTTTCACTGAAAAACAAATTCCTCAGAATCGATTCAGAATACAAACTCGAATGCTCATTTCTTATTTTTATGCTCACTGAATTTAATATTACCCTCCTGGCACTATATGAAGAATTGATTCTCATAACTCACGATTTTACTTTATAATTTTCTTTGTTTCAGAGACATCCCATTTCTGGTTTGGTGTGAAAAGAAACGTTTCTAAGCTGTCCATTCAGTGAATATAAAATTTTATCTTGTGACAAAAGGAAAGTCTTCGCAATTTTTTTCTCTCTCTTTTTGTCATTTTGTTTTGAGGCACCGCCAGGGGACTACCGATTTGAAAATGCTCTCCGACTCATTTCAAGTTAAGAGCTCTCTGCTTACTGAATTTCATTTTTATAACACATCGCAAAGTGCTCCATTTGCCGATCTTGTTATTTTTCTGACCTACCCCATTTTGAGAATTTTCTCTTATCGCTTCTTTGTTCTATTTTACTCTAAAAATATTTTGCTCAAAAATATTTTCCCTATTACGTATAAAGCAATTGATGCATTTCAGTGGGATTGAAGCTACGACCATTTCAAAAACTTGTTACATTAAAAAAAAAAATGACATTTGCTTAAATTTGAGTTGGAAAGCAGAATTTTATGCGTGCAATATTTTTTATTTCAAAATATTACAATCTAAATATCAACGTGAATCTGATTTTAAAAAATATGTAATAATATAAATACTGTATTGAGATTACAAAACAAAAACTTATTTCTAATTAGTTAAATATTTAGCTGATTTTTTTCCTTGTAAACCCAAAAGAATGGAAATGAATTTCGTTTCTACTAATTCGTTATCCATTATTCCGCATTTTAATATATATTGGGTTATTATTAGAAAGTACTTTGAGGAAGAATAATTTTTATCTAAAATATATCTTTCCAATTTAAATAAATTCAAATTTACAAGCATTACGACATTATCTAAAATATATCTTTCCAATTTAAATAAATTCAAATTTACAAGCATTACGACATTATCTAAAATATATCTTTCCAATTTAAATAAATTCAAATTTACAAGCATTACGACATTATCTAAAATATATCTTTCCAATTTAAATAAATTCAAATTTACAAGCATTACGACATTATCTAAAATATATCTTTCCAATTTAAATAAATTCAAATTTACAAGCATTACGGCATTATCTATCACATTTTGTCAATATTTAAAAACAGGTTAAATGCATTTAGTTTTTAAATTATAAAATATTGCTTAGCTTTGCCCTTATTTCTTGTCTTTTATTTCCATTAAGTAGGTATTACTACACTAGCTTCAACAAGTATACCTTTTCTACCCCCTTCTAGTATCTTTACAAATATATCTAAAACATTAATTTCAGTTTAAATGTAACATAGTTTGAGGATAAATTGCTGAAACTCAATTTACAAAAGTTATTTTTCCTTGCAAGTGTCAATTACTCAGTACCTGCTACATATTTGAGTCTTGTATCATTATCCTCTTTAATCAAACATTTTTCAAACATTCTGAAACTTACGGAATAAATACACTTGACTCGATCTAAATATTTAAATTAAATTGAACCTTCTAAGGCCTTAAACTTGAGTAATCGGCTTTATTTTCGTATGGCATAAGTTTCAAGCTTATTAAAAAGATTCTCTGAATTCCCCTAATTCGTCACTTGACATTCAATTAAGTTAAACTCGGTTCCTTTGATTACAAGCTTGATCATTACTAAGAATTTCTCTCGCTTCTCTTGCTGAGTTTGCTTCTATCTTCAATTAGTCCCCGAGTCTGTTATACCTTGCTTTACTCGGGAGAAATGCTCATGCGGTGCTATTAGTATTCGGCCCTTCAGGAAATATTTCCTCATATCTTTATCTAGGAATAATGTATCGCTAGAAATGCTTAAGAATGCCGTTTCCGTATATTTTCTTGAAATAATCTCTGTATTAAGTTACAACTCTGCTAGACTTGCTGTTCACATTCGTGTAAATCCACTTCACTATGTTTGAGGCCAAAATGGAATATCTTAATCTAAATTTGAATGCGCATAAAAGTAATGCTACTTTTCCTACTGAAAAGAATTTTCTAAATTAAAGATTAATCGCTGATAAAATTTACAATGTGTATTGTGTTTTGTATTTCAAAATAATTGTTTTTATATGCTTTTGGTGGAAGCTGGTCGCTGGCCTTGGTATGGTAGGGGACAGGGTGCTTTGAACTTCGCACCTTCGGGTTCGGAGTGCTCGCGTTACGCAACTGGGTCGAAAAGGAATCCTTATTCTGCCCAGTTGTTAAGCATTTTTATTGCTGTCCTTTGTTGATTGCAACTTGTGGGAAAAGGCATCGCTGCATACTCCCTTTCTAGAGAAGAAAGATGTTTTACTGTTACCCTTTCTGAGTGATGCTTAGAGAAGACTTTTTTTTTTCAGCCATTGCTTCAACTGTTATACATTTCCAATAGGTTTGAGTGTCGTTGGAACATTTTTTCGTTGACGCGGTCTCATGATGAGATGGCGAGTCTAGTTGGCCCGTGCTTCGTTGTCATTTGAATTATTTGAAATACTAGTCATGATGTATTTGGAATGTTTTATTTGGACTCTCCGTAGAAATTTTAACCAGTTGCATTAGGCTCTGCTGCAATCTGGTATTCAGCATCTAGGTAACCACTTCAGCGTTAATTATTGATGGGTAAATTATCTGTATCCCTGATGACCTTGGGATGATTGGGGTGCAAAGTAGTAACCCACCTTCGAACTGCCACCTTCGGGTACGGTGACCACTCTTTGCTCGCGTTGGACAACTGGGATGAAAAGAAATTCCTATTTGGGCCAGTTTTTAAGCACTGTTATTCCTATCCTTCATTGATTGTGACTTGCGAGAAAAGGGATAGCTGCATGCTTTATGTATAAAAAATATTTTTCCCTGCTTAACTTTGTATGAATAATATTTATGCATAGATTTTATAAGAAAAAATTAAGCTACAATATTGGTATGAATTATGATTGTTTCTGTAAGACTGACTACAAGAATTAGTAACAAAAATTACTAAGTACAATAGATTGTTTTTCTAAAATTAGAAATGTGGGAAACAGTTATGGTAAAGCTTTTCTAAGAAATCCTTATGGCATTTCAATGAAATATATAACAAGTACATAATCGACGAAAATTTAGCATTTTCCCTAAGGTGAAGAGTAGTTGTAAGATATTTTATATATAACTTAATGTGTATTAGTACATTAATTAATTATTAAAACTTTTGAAGAAATTGAATGAATATTTCTGCTTTGTGTTTTATTTGTAACGTTGTAAAAAAAATTTTCACTCAAATAAAATTATTTCATTACTTAGCATATGTGAAAGCTTTTAAAAGAAAACTAACACTTTAAAAATAATTTTATTAAAATAGGAGATTTAAGTCAAATAATGGTTACTAATGCATCAACAATTTTTACCATTATAAACATTCGTAGAAATTACAATATCAGTCAATCATTATTCATCTGTAGCTTTGAATGATTAGCTTTTATACCAAACTGAATACTGATTCAAATTTTGTAACAGAAATCTTGTTTTTGTAGGTGTGTTTTATAACTCTTTGCCTAATTATTATTTGGTAATTTATTATAATAAAACGGTAATAAGGCAGCATTTTAATTTTGTTAAAGTAGCTCTGGAAATGATATATTATTATTAATGGTAGACCTTTTATTATAATAAAGCGTATGGAATTTTTTTCATTTATTTTTTAAAAATATACTTTGTTCCTTATATTAATCTTCTCATTTAGAAGCTTTTCTAAAAAAATCGATGCTTTAATTTTCCCAAGTAGTTATGATTAATAATCTTCATTTTTGAAAATATTTTCTAACATAAATATTAATTTTGTATATGTACTTTTAACCCCAACTCCATTTTATCCGTAGATTTTATCGGACATTTTAGTGATTACCTTCATTATTTACCTTTTTATACAATTATTTAAAGCTATGTATTTTTATTTATTCATTCGTGTAAATCTAAATCGCAATCGTAATAACATCTCATTTCCCAGTGTTAACGCATTTTAATTTTTTCGCTGCTTTGTTAATGCTTGCTAAAAGTCTATTAAATTATTGAAACCTAATGTTCATATGACGTGAAACAAATAATCAATAGAAATGAACGGCTAAAAGTAACTCGTGTTTTTGTTGTGATTACGGATAAAACTTATTAAAAGAATGAGGGATTAAAATAGAATGTGTGTGGAGGTACTTTTGTTGAGCGAATGAAACTGCTCCTCTCTCATTGATAAGCGAGAAAATTCAAAATCAATTTCAATCTGTGTTGTGTTCTTCAGAGCATCTAAAACCAATTTTCTGCACAAGATTAAAAATTATGTAATCTGATTCTGTGGGGGAGGAGAAGAGGTCTAAAAATGTTTCTGCACACACGTCATATTATCCTTTGCTTTCTAGGATGTTTTATTAATTTTTAAGCATTAAATTTTTATTTCCTTTTGTTTCTTGCAATAAGTAGTTTTTATCTGAAATAATTTCAGTAGAAGAATACCACAAAGAAATTTGAAGCAGTATTATCATAAATATATACTGCAGCTACGATATAAACATATGAATTACAAATCTACCCCGTCTCAATTGTTTGCATTTATAGTCCTTTTGCAAACAAAGGATACACTTTGACTTATGAAATGCGCAGGGCAACATTATTTTCGTTTGACGGTATTTTCAATTTTATTGTTTGATACTTTGAAAATGAGGTGCTTTTTCCTTCTTAATGTCCGGGTGATTTATCATTATTGGGCAGTTATTGATATAAAATTTTTATTTATAGATTTAGAAATATATAGAACCATTTTCGAGCATCAACTTTTTTTAAGGGAGAATGTGTGTTTTAAAAAATTATATTGTTTTATAAAAATGTATTACTCATATTTAAGAACTGATCTCTCTATATTTTAGCTCTAAACTTATTATATGGTTAGAGAAGAAGAAAAAGAGCTTTCCTGATGTTAATATTTCCATTGAATTAAGTATAGTGTTTTACAAGAATGAAAATTCTTTGATTTAATGAAACGATAAACTTGAATCAGAAGAAATTCCAACGGTATCTATTGGTTCTGTATAACTTTCATGGAAATCACTGGCGTAGCTAGTCCTGAGTGGACCCTGTATCAAAGATTTCTTGGGGGCCCTCTTTTAGTTCTCTTAATAGATCACTAATTTTTGCTTACACGTGTTGGGGCCCCTGTAGCTTGGGGGCCGCTGATGGAAATATTCTTGAGTTGAAATAAGTTTTTCTTCGAATACGAGATTAATAAATTCTATTACAGTAGAACATCGTTTATCCGAATCAATTGGGACCGGACACCGTTCGGATATGCGATTGTTCGGATAACCGAAAAGCGAATGCGATCCATGCAATATATGATACTGGACACTATACAAATATTGAAAATCATCACATGCGGGAAACGTGCTTGAAGAAAAGGCCAAAAAGGTGCAAATGTCGCAATTTTACCTTGATTATGGAAAATCACTTATTTTTCGCTGTACTATAGTACACCTTCGTTTTTTCACTGCAAGGTCTTTGATTCTCTTCAGCAGCGTTAATTGAGTTGGACAGCACTCTGATTCTTGTTCGTACCACTCCATAGCTGTCTCTAACGCAGAAACGCGTCAGCATTTGCTACTTCCGTTGCTGTTGTCGTCCTCGTCTTCATCCGTTTCATCGTCGACAGGGTCAGATTCTTCTTGCACGGAAGTCACAATCTCGTCATCATTTAGCATTTGAAATCCACAGTCTTCTGCATCGCATGCTATCCAGGTTTCTACATCAACAAAACTCAACAAAAGAGCACGTATACACCCCTCACTTGGAAACAAACTGACCTAATATTCCGTGCAGATGTTTACCAAATCTCACACGACTGAAATTCCCCAAATATCTCTCACCTTGGGTTTTCCCGTCACTTTTGGCCTCACAGGAAACAAATGTTGAGCATTGCACTCTTCCAAATCGTATCCGGACTTTGGTTCGGATATTTGACGCTCCGGGTAATAAACGTTCCGATATTCGACGTTCTACTGTACTTTTCTTTTCAATAATCATTATTAAAAACCTCTCATTAAAAGTAGATGATGAGCGCTGGAAAATATTGATTATTAAAATTTATGACGAAATTTTCAAGGCAGTTATTCAATGCAAACGATTTAACGGCTCTGTGGCATTGCAAGGAAATATAAAAATCCCTCCATGAATATTAGATCCCAAAATTATTTATAATATTAGTACAAAAACTAAGTATACGGTCCCTCTGCTACTAATGCTGGGATTGTATCGACGCGTTTTATCTTCAATCAAATTATCTAGACCAGCGCATGGCAATAATTGCCATTAGTAGATGAGAGCTCTTTTGAGTTCTATTAAGGCTTAGGATGGAGCATCGTACAAATCTTCAATCCGATTAGGGTCTTGAGTGTGCAAGACAAGTCTGGCCATCTGTTCGACGTATCTGAAAGATAAGTGTCGACATATATTTTTCTTTCCAGTCGTTGCGTTATCGTACATTAACTAAATTTGACACATTAGGGACATTAATACGATTGCAGTTGCAGTCTCCCGTATTTGTTACCATGAAAATCGGATTTCCGCAGAAAAGTGATGAACTAAGCTGACTGAAAGTATTCAATACTTCATAACCAATTAAATTAACGTCTAATTACGGCAATGAAAATGTTGGATTTTAGAAATAGCTCATATTCAGTGCATTCTCTTTTATTCTTATTTGGCCTTTTTAGTTCCTAAGCAAAAATATGTTGGACGTTGACTGGATGTTACGAATGCAATTGATCTGCGTATAGAATATTAGAAGAAATATTGGTCTTCATGATAGCAACTGTTTATCCTTTAATCAAAAAATGTGATAAATTTCTATTATTACGCCTTTTTTCTTTTAATAATATTACGTATAAGAAATATATATCTCTCCAATGGATGTTATGGAAGAAAAAGTAACAAAACTTGCTCTGTTTTTAAGTCATTTGTTAATTCCCTTTTTATTAACACACTTTTATAAGTTTCACTTATATGTATCGGAATCTTTGAATTCAATTTTTACCCACTTTAAAAAAGTCAGATTAGTTCCAAATTTTGCTTACTTGTCTAAAACTAATGACAATACAATAACTTTACAATTTTATTCCATTGTCCTGATCAGGATCATCAGGATTAACCATTTCCCATTTTCGGATTCCATCCCGTATCTGGCGACTTATTTCAGATCCCATTTCCAGATTTAGTGACTAAACGATAGTTAACACTTAGTTCAATTAACTATAAAAGGGTGTTTCGATTAACTATAAAAGGGGTTAAACTATAATTTATTAAAAGAGATGTCGCTGTTATGCTTTTTTTTATTTCTCCGTAAAGTTTTTCAATTTTTATTTTACAATCCTTTTTGTTATTTTAACGGTCATGTAACACGTAAAGTTAATTCTTCCGAGTAAAAATATCTTATGAAAAATGTAATACCTTTAAGTTATATTTACTATTGACACGGAAAGTGTGTTGAATTTTGTTCGCTTCTCAGCCAAAGAATATCATGGCGAGGGCCAATTTTTTGTAGGCTAAGAGAGAATATTCTTATGTAATGTTAAGTGAGTATAAGTTACCTTGGACACAAATTTAGCCACCAAAATGTCGCTGTTGCCAAATTTAGTGATAAAATAGATGTCTACAAAACTCTAGGAGGACTGTGTTTGAGGAGAACTTTACAAGCTCCTAAAAAGTTCTTTCCAACTTATATAAGGAATTAGAGGAAAGCAATGTTAGAATCAAAGATTGGACAGGGATTGAAAACATCATTTGTTTTATGAGAAAATGTGATTTTCGGATTTGAGCTGCTGTATTCAAAATTTGGAATTTTTGAATCTGTGCTACTATGGATTTTGTGTTTGTTACTTCCTGTTAAAACTAAATTTGTTGTAATTACGAGAGTTGACATAAATTACGATTTTACTTCAAAAGAATTTGCCTATCAATTGTGTGAACCTTTCCTGTATTTGAAAGACGATCAAACATGCAACACTATAATCGCTTAAGAATTCTTCGCACAAGTTTCTCGATGAATTTCGGTTAAAGATCTAATTGTACAACTTAAAAATGAGCAACTGGAGTAGCTTTATCGGTTTGAATAAAATTTCATCAAAACGTTTAGGTACTTGTTTTTTTACTCGTTTCCTTTAAAATGTACAATACGTGCATTTTTATCCCTAAAATATAAATTTTCTCAAAATTCATTTATTTTCCTTGCATTATTGCACTTCAAAATAACTTTAAGCGGCAAAAAATTTTTACATCGTCGAAATTATCTATTTTCTTCGCACTATTCTCAATTCCACTGCAAAATCTTTGAACCTTTTTTCTATGCGTATCAATCAGATTTGTTTTTTATTACTTTAATTTGATTTTTTTAACAGGAAGAATATCGATTACATTTTTTTATCTAACACTTTATTAATCAGAATTGGAAGCTATTTTCCAATAGATTAAATATAATAGAAAAAGTGCCAAATCTCTTTGGCACTTTTTCAATCTTAGATATCCTCGCGGGATATTTTATAGCTATTGCAAAAAATGTAAATAGCCCTTGTAATTAAATTTGCATAAGTTTAATTACCTCCTACGGACTTCATCTTATAATATTCAATTTATATTTCTCAGACTTTTTAATTAGCTGTTTTTCTTGCCTGTAAAAGAAGTCTGAAGGACTCTCACTATGGGTTCTGTATAAACAGCTAGCAGGGGTTATGTGCAATTCCGGAGGAAGCCTATCTTTGTGCAACTTGAATGAAATGAAATTTTGCCTTGAAATAGCTTATTAATGTCAACTGCTGGAGAGTAGTTGCTGTTAAGACCTTATTTTTTAATAGATGTTTCTATGTATTTATTCGTGTTCTAGAAATATGAAGATGAAGCCTGATAAGTAAGGTTATAAAACTTTGATATTTTTTCTAAGCCCTTTCCGAAACGTATTGGAAATCTATAGTATGATTAAATGGTAAGTTATTATAATTATAGATGAAAATTATTAAGGGTCTCTCTCTTTATATACAAGGACTTAGCTCATAGTATAGCAAAATATATAACAAATATAATAATTGACTTTTTAAATCCAATATCATTTATATCTAAAGTAATAATTTTTCAAATTTCACTTAGTCTCAGCGCTTAGTATATTGCACTTACATTAGCATATCAATATAATATGCTTATAACTTTTAGATTTCCGTCATTTTAGTTTATTTTAAGAGCACGTTTCGAATTCTCGAATAAATTATACGATGTAAATAAAATCTCTATTTAACTAGATGCCTTGTTGTAAATTGGATAATTAGATTTTGAAATGGATGTTTATTGAAAGTTCTTTTTCCTTTTGTAATTTTAGACTCGAATATAATGTCTTCCGTTGCAATACATTAATTGCTTAACTCTGGAATTAAAAATGAAACATGATGCGTTTCGAATTGCCTAATATTTAGATGCTCTTCATTTATTTTATCAAGAGTCTAATTGCATGAATAAATATAGAGATGCGATAGTCATCAAAAAGGGTTTAACGTAAATTAATCTTGTACAGAGAAAGCTGTCAGTGAATTCATTTCCTCAATATTACCAAAAAGATTGAATCTGTTGTTTGCATCACAAACAGTTTCATACTGTGTTCCGAGAAAACTAACGATATAGAGTGTGTTCTGCATCATCCTTTCAGCATAGATATTAGAGGATGCATGGTTTTTCTTATCTCTAGATTATCTTTATGTAGTCTTCAGGGATCAAGAGAAACGTGGAGCGCTGTAATAGAAATCAATCAGAAAAGAGAACCCGGTAATATTACATGGGATTTGTTTGCGCTACATCTTAGATGGAAAGTATTTCTTCGCAGACGGCAAGCGTAAAATATTTTATTAGTTACGACATTCTTGAATTTCCCGAAAAGCTTTGAAATCGTTCATTGATTCATTGTACTAGGTCTTTACACTCTTTTTGATTTTTTTTTACTTAGCAATTATAATAAAACAAATTATTTCCTGTTATGTGGCAGTTCTTAGATTGGCTATTAAACTGTTTCCGAAAAGTGTTAGTAAGTGCATAAATCTAATTTTTTTTATAATTTAGATCAGAGGTACTCAACCTTTTTCCCGCCGGGCTACATATATATCATAGATATTTCACGCGGGCCGCAACATGAAAATAATGGGGGCGGGGCTGGGCACTAAAGCCAAACCAACATTGGACAAAGTAACATTGATCAAAATCATGATCAATATTGAAATTTATTTCAATGCTATTTTAACCTTTATTAAACGCACAAAAAAAATATTTATGGATTTTTTGCTAAATTATGGGGCAGTTTCGATGTTTTTTTTATCCACGACCAAGCCTCTTGTTTACATTCTATTATCAAAATAATTGAATTGATAGCAGAATTGATGGATCTTTCCGCTAACTTTTTAGTACGCTGTTCTTAAAATTGAATTTCTTAGAGCAATGTGCCATCAACGGGCCACTCAGAAAAGGCTTGAGAGCCACATGCGGCTCACGGGTTACCAGGTTGAGTATCGCTGATTTAGGCCAATAAAAATCAATGTAATAATATAGTTATGTAATATATATGTAATAATAATAGTTAATTAAATTTGAAGTTTTTGGTTGTGACTTTTTTGTCATTCAAAATGTATTCTGTCAAATCCTATCACAAACTTGTAGATGACGATTCAATTCATTTATTGAAAAATTTAATGTTTATTTCATTTCGTCGTTATACTCGTATGTTGAAGCATTCCGAAGGGTAGATTATTTTCCCTCATATGGATGGCACAACAATGAAAATTTGTAATCCTTTTAATAACATTCCAACTCTTGTTCAATAAATATAAGTAATTCAATAGTGATTCTCAACCCCTTCCCTATGTTAAGATATTTTTGTTGGATTTTGTGGTACAGGAATATATATCTTGCCTAGTGCGGCTACTTTAAGTGCGGACCCAGCTATAGTACGATTTGTAATTTGGGTAATAAATTTCACTTGGTACTGATTGATTCAATATTATGTGCTATGCGCTTTGGAAAGATTTTGCCCCACATATACCCACTAAAATAATACTAATGGAGAAAAAATTTAATCTTTGATTACTGAACGCGTGGTAGCCTGGTGGCTATGGTCACGAGTGTGCGGGGAAGGTGTAGAGGTGAACGATGCACGTTAAATTTGTTGATCCTCAAAGTCTTTACGTGGGTGTGGTGGAGAAGTAAGGAGAAGGGGTGCCAGCTTGGGTGTCGTCCCTCTCACTTGACCGAGGTTCAAAATTACGAGGTCCGTCACCAATAGCCCTTGTGTTGCTTTAGAGTGTGACATTAGTTTAAAAATCAACTAATTATTTCGTGGCCACGGTAGCCAAGTGGTCAAGGCATCAGATCATGGCTAGCATGTCATGAGTTCGAGCCGAGTACCACTGAACACCTGCCGTGTAGGGGAGAGATACACGTTAAATCTGTCGAGAGCTCAAATGTCCTCCCGTTGGTGTGGTGTGGTAGTTAGGAGAGGGGGTGCCAGCTCAGGTGTCGTCCGCGTCACTTGACCATGGTTCAAAATTACGGGGGTCCGTCGCCAAAAGCCCTCGTGTAGCTGAACAGTGCGACGTTAATATTCACTCACTCACTCACTCAACTAATTATTTCGAGGAGTCTATTAACCGTACTAAATGAGGTATTCCTGTTTGAAAATTTTTACGATAAAATAAGCTATATAAATATGTATAATTGTTCATGTATATAATCACGTTTTCTTTCAAATTCCCTTGGGGGTTTTTTTCCCTTTGACCTAGCATTTTAGTTTAATCCATACTATATCCAATAACACGCGGAAGATTTCCGTCTAAAATTTTACCAAATCAAAAGCACTTCATTATTTAAAGTACCTACCGTTATGCATAAGTTGCATAAGGAATACTTAGTCATTGTAAATTTTATGAAATCACTTTATCATCCTTAAGTTAATTTAAATAAGTAAAAAAGAATCTTACCAAAGAGCTTTCCATTTGGATCAAACCTGTTAGTCATAAGTATTTTGTATCCTAACTTTTATTTTGCTTTTGATTAGGACGTAGATTGATAAAAAGAAAATGAAGCGGTTAATTGAAGTAAAAGCTTAATATTTTTTGAAAGTTACATAAACATAGAATCGTACCATTTTGCCTACGGTGAATATTTCATGTCTCTTATTATATAAATCTATAAATCAAATGATAAAAAATTATACACAGAGCTAATCTTTAATACTTCTGTTTCTAAAACTGTCTGTTACAATATTAGAGTTGATTTCGAAACCCTTATCTTCTACTTTAGTAGCTCTTTTTACTGCAAGCTCTAATTCCTTTTCAAGCAGAACACTGAACTAGCTTTAGTATGGGGCGAAAAGTATCCTTTTTCTTTTAGCGTTGTTAAGATAAGACAAACAAAGGATTCTCTGAAGGATAAGGTTTCGTGAATCTTTCTTGGGACTTCAGGAAAGAAAAACATAAGTCCAAAATAAACAAAAAGATAAAAGCAGCAAATGAAACTATACACTCTTTGATTAAAATAAGCAAATGGAAAACAGGACTGTTTTTATATTTTTAAAACTGCTTTCCTACTAAAATTTCTCTGCTAGCATTTCGTATATAATAATTCATCATGCCCATCCATTTTTCAATTCCTACTATTAGTTCACACTCTCCCTATATATATATATATATAGAAATAGATATATATAGATCAAATACCAAAAATTACAAATATAATTACAATAATAATTAATTCTAAAATTGAAATCGGACACTTTCTTCTACATGGCTTTGAAAATGTTGATATTTCTATTCTTAGAATAGTCCCACAAGCTAAAAATAGACTGTGGTGGGAGAACCACTTCATTAAATATTTTAACACTATATATCCTTATGGTCTGAATACCTTACACTTTGGTAAAAATGTGTTACTGAGCATTCAACAAAATGATAACAAGGAATATTTTTATAATAGTGATAATGTAATAAAAGTTAAACGAATAAAAAGAGGCAAAAGGAAGAAAAGAACTAGTAAGCTACCAGTTGAGATTGCTCCTAAAATTAATGATTTATGTAGCAACTTTGAAAAGTCTTTTAACATTAAACATATTAAATATTTCCTGTTTGGTTTGAACAAAAAAGAAATCAAGTATACTAAAGTTATCCTCGATAAGCATGATTTTCAAGATTGCCATGCAATTACATATTATTAAAGATATTATTAATTTTCTCATTCATAAATTCAATATAAAAGATAAAGATTTGGTAAATAGTACTACTGAGTATTGTACAATTTTATTCATGAATAAATCTTATAATAACATTAGTTTTTCAAAAATATTTAATAAATATGTACATTGCTTACCTATCAATAATGTTTGCATTAAAAAGGCTTTTAGGTATAATAAAAAAATTGGTAGCTCAATTTTTAACTACAATAAGATTAATGATTTGCAAAATAATATCTTTCTTTGTAATTGTAAGGATTATCCTGAATTTATAAACGAGCATCATAAACATGTTGTAACAGGCAATTTAAATATTGTTGAAGATAATACTCTTGGGGAAATTATGTCTAAAGGTCCTAGTTACAGATTAATGATCTCCAATAATAATGCCATTAAAAACAAATTTCTAAAGATATTTGTAATTTTATTACTAAATTAGCAATTAAATACACTTTTCCTATTGAAGCTTTTAATGAATTTAAATGCAATATTTTAAAAGAGTTACTGAAAAATAACTATAAAACTGATTGTGGATTAATTTACAAAAATATTAAGCATCAGATTGTAGAACTACAAAAGAATTTCATTATTGTTTATGTTGATAAAGTTCCGGGTAATCATGCAATTATTTGCAAATGGTTGTATGCTGATATGCTAAATAGACATTTTCATAATAATGCTTTTAAAAAATCTAATTCTAGCAATAGAGAAATTTTTAATCGAATTTCTGCTTTTTATAAAAAATTAGATTTACGCATTTCGGATATTAAATTCCCTCGTGTTTTCTTAACTCCAAAATTTCATAAAAATCCTATTAAATTTAGGACTATAACAAACGGCTTTAAAACTTATATTACACTTCCGGGTAGAAAGCTACAAAAGATCATTCAATCCACATTAGACAGTATTGATAATTCGATTATAGTTAAGAATAGTTTAGATATAAGTAAGTATATGCAAGAAAAAAAAATTATTTCTATTCACACCTATGACTTTGAAGATTTATTTAATTCCATAGATATTGGGGACATGGTTAAAATTCTCAAAATAGCCTATAACAAATATTCTTTGAATAAACTAATTAAGTATGATAAATATATTTCTATTATTCATCTAGTATTATATGAAAATTATATTTTTCACAATAACTCTTATCATCAGCAAATTAAAGGTCTTCCACAAGGAGGGCCGGCCTGCTAGTAACTGTTTAGCCAATTTTTATCTGCACTTTTATGAATATGATAACATTAGTTTTGATTCTTGTTACTTTTTTAGATACATAGATGACTTAATCATCTTTAGTAATATAGTAAATTATGTTCCTAGTTTTAAATATTATCCCCAATATCTGAATTTATTAAAAGCCAATTATAATAATGACTCTGCAAACTTTTTAAACCTACAATTAATTGTTAAGAATATAATATACTAATTAGTAATATTTTTGATAAGAGACTCTTTTGATTTAAACATTATTAAGATGCCTTTTTGTGGGAAAGTAACCTACATCTATCTATTTTTAGAAATATCATCTTAAATTTTATAAAAAGAAATAACGATTTAGTCACAGATAATGATGTTAAGGAAAATAATTTTAAGCTATTCTGCAATAATTGCTTGGAATACAACTATCCAAGTAATTTCATTTTTAAATATATTTCGAAATTATCTCTCTAATTCTCCTTTTTAATGTTTAAGTATTATTCTTTGTTTTTTCTCCTTCTGTTTTTTTATTATTTTCAATTTGTTTTTGTTTGCTTTGTTTAATTACAAAAAAAACTATCCAGGTGGCGCCACTAATTTTTGCTTCTGGTTTTACCAACTTTACACGTCATTTTTAACGGTCATTTAGCGTGCGTGATTGCTCTCGTACGTACAGTCTTTTTCCGCTCTCCGGTTATTTGCATTTTTTCATGTAAGTTTTTGCTTCATTATTCCTTTTTAAAATTATTTTTATTTGTATTTTGTTTAGATTCATTTCCTTTCATATTTTCTATTATTTTTATTTTATTTTACTTTTGGTTGCATATTACACGTGGTTGGTTTTAGGCCTATCTTTTCAATATTGGTATGTTTTCCTGTTATGTATAAAATTTCTGCTGAACAGGGGAAGGTTTGATCCATAAAATATATTTAACCCTAATTTTGCTGGTCCTAATTCAGCAACAGCTTTAGAAATCATAATAGGTCTTCATTTTAGTCTATTGACTCTTTTGGTTTCTTACATTTTAAAGTTCTAATTCTGTTCCATGTTATACATACGCTTAGTTAATTCTTCTACAATAGACTTTTCCATCATTTTTAAAGTTGTGTTTCTTGAAATCTAGTTTAAATCTTCTAGCTTTCTTAGTGATATAATTTTGTATTATCAATTTTATTATGCCATGTATTTCTTTCATTTTATGTTACTATATATATAATGTTCAAATTTTCAATCGTTAATAAAATACTTTTTTTTAATCCACTCAATTTCAAATACATTTTTTAAACTTATAGTGGATGACACTTGATGCTAATACAGTTTTTTCATATATTCATTCATCAATTTTTTAATTAATGAATAAATGGTTACAAACAAAAATAATTGTCCAACACCATATATAAAGGAAAATCGCTTGTTGTGTTCCTGTAGCGCGTTGGAATTTTAATCCAAGGGTTGAGGGTTAAATTACCACTTGTGATAGCCTAATTTTTGAAAATGTGATTTCTTTTTACTGTACTATTTTATTGGAATAATTAAATTTAATTAAAATATAAATATATATATATATATATAGTGACACAAACAAAAATAATAGTCCAGCATCATATACAGAAAGGAAAATGGAAAATTGCAAGGAAAATCACTATTTTGCCACTTAATATTGTGATTGTGTCATATGTATATACATATTTATAGTAATTTTAATTATTTAATAAAAAGTAACTAAAATAAAGTTTTTCCTTGTTGACCTAAGTTGGAATTGACTTAAATATTTTTTTATATTGCTTGTTGTGAACATGATTCGAATATTTTTGGGGGGATCTTAGTCTGTTGTTCTGCTTATTGTTAATCTATGGGCAATCATACATTTTTGAAAAACTATGATCAGCATTTTAATATTCAGAAATCGATGCACAATTTGAATCTTAATGTGCACAAAATATTTAATACAGTTGGATTGTGTGTGTGTGTTATATTAAAAAATACCGAACATACTTTTAATATTTATAGTTCTGATCATACTACTTTTTTGCATCCTTTGTTAAGACAATCTACATTATTTTTTTTTAAGAAGATTAATCTTTTTCCCCCCTGAAACCTCTTTTTAAATAATTTTTGTGTTTATTAACTAAATGACCCTAAAAGGGAGGGGAGGTTATAACAACGTTAAACTAAAAATAAATTTTTCATCACTAGATTTCTACCAAACCATTGAGTCGTAGAATAGAGTGTTAATACCATTAAAGAAGAGTTGATGCTTTATTATATCTTACGATGCTCAAAGCCTTTTACGTTTGCGTGATGTGAAAGTTTGGAAAATTTGGGTCCTGTTTAGGAGTCGTTGTTATCGTTTAACCATGGTTAAAAAATTTTAGATGTGTCGCCAAAAGACCTCGAACTGATTTAAGTGCGATGTTAATAAACAATTTATCATTTCTACCAAACAAGTACATAAGCTGTGTATTATTTTAGTGTGAATTACATAATTTGTAAATTGCAACACGATTTAGTTAAATAATACCTCCATTTCAGATTTTATTTTAAAAATACTTAAAAATAATTGTGTATTGTAAGATTTCCATCCAAAACATTGTTGAAGAACCATTTTGTATTTAAATAGTTTTCAATAGAAATAGAATCAATATGTGATCCCTAATGCTATTTCTTACTAATAAGTAGTGCAAATAATCACGAAAGCTTTGGTTTTACAATTACAAAAGTTTGTATGTTTGATTGCAAGTAATTTCAAAATTGTTTTCACATCTGATTGCATAGGACCGTCAAAGTTCTCAAATTAAAGAATAATTATATCTTAGCAAAATATGCAAAGAAATCGCGCTATTAATGTGTAGACGAAGATAATATGAAGACAAATTTAAATTAAAACTTCTAATCTTGTCATCGCTTCTAAAATAATTTTTAAAAGATAAAAATTTGATTTTTGGAAAGACATTTTTATATGTTTTATATTTTATTATTTTTGCTCAAAATGTGAGATGGAATTCTTACTCCAAAATTTTTTTAAGTAACTCATATTCGCTTAGAACAATTCTGCTTTCAAAGTATTTCAGAAAATATTTGTAAAACAGATTATTTATAATGGTAAAATATGTCATATGTATGCTCTGAGCATTATCAGAAAAAAGAAAAGACGCCTTGACCTGCATAAAAAAGAACCTTCAATAACCTAACATTTGAGCATCGCTTTTTGCTTTTACTTCCGGGTAAACCTTTCTCACGAGCGTCGAAAAATCATCTGCCATTCTGTCTGAGGTTAAAAATAAAATAGATTGTCATGCAATATTGAACTTGAGTATCTTATTTATCTTCTTGAATTAGGTCTTATATCATCAAACCCCGATGTAATTATTTTTATTTTATTACAACGAATTAGATTAAGATTTGAGAATATAAATGCTGTTATAAAAACTGTTCTACGTTCGAAATTGCGTATTGGTATTTTTATCCTTTGGGAACATGTAGTAAACATTTATTACTTCTTGTGTTGTATGGCTGCATTAAAGTATTTATTTCTGCGATTAAATCTGTTACAGTATAATGATGTAAAAAATTCATAAAATACAAGAAAGAAATATTTATTTTGCAGTATGAAATTCTTGAAACTATAAATTATTTTATTATGCACAGCTATTTTTAGCACTTAATGTGTATACACTATTCAGAGCGTCAACTCTCCTGGGGAGGAGGGGTATTTAGAGATGAATCCGGGAATCACACACGCGATTCCCAGAGTAAACTATCCCACTTTTAACGAACCCAGCTCGGCATAAGTAAAATAGTATTTTTAATATGGATATGTTTAAAAAATAATCATTATTTGTAATACTGTTCTTACTTGATGAAAAATCTGCATTCAAATTTTTATTTGTTACGCAAAAGGAACTTCAATACCTGATGGAAATCCATAAAATGTCCAGCAAGTTTCGCCGTGCAGAACTTCTAATTGAAACTACGTCTGTTATAATAAACTATCTTTTCTCCTCACTAAAAAGTTTCTTAGACTTCTCTGCTACTGTTACTCTCGCAATACTCACTGTGGTTCCCCCCCTTCCTAAAGCGATCTCATGTGCAACCGAGTTCACGATCTACGAAAGTTTGTCAAACGAATTGCCATTTGGGAAAGTTCTAAAATGCATCCCACAATTCCGCACTCCGCAAATCCCGAATCACATAATTGTTGGTTATTTGCATTGCCTAGCCCATTTACACTCCAAATCTTCGTTGATTAAAGTGCCAAAGATTTGAACATTCTCAAACAGAATACCCATGACACTAAACCTATTCTAGACGCTCTATGGGTCATTCCAATGGGATTCTTAAGTGCACTCTAGAACCTAAATATCCATCAACTGTTCTCAATTGCACCCATCTACTTTCAGAACTTGTCGTTAATGTTTTCTTACGAAGAATAGCCAGGAAATTTAGACAAATTGTTTTTTAATTTTAAGCTAAGATATTGGCCATACCCCAGACTACTCCATCATATGCTCAAATCGTAAAGCTCTCTACAAATTTTACTGCTTCCTAAACAGACTCAAATACAGCAAAAATTATTTGTCCTTGTGCCATCATTTTCCAATTTAATGTGAAGTTTTTCTCAACATGTACCGTTCCCGTATCAACTCGGACACATCTTTTAAATTCCTTTTCTACCGTAGTACCCTCTCCAACAGCCAAATCTCAACTTTCACAATATTCGCTTTCAAGTTTGACAATAGTTTACGACGGTAATTAAACTTACGAGGGTTTGTACTTGACTTAGTAACTAGTACGATTTTAATAAATTTTACTTTATAATGTACCTGACGTCCTATTTTCTTGGTCTTCATTCTGAATTTATTTAAAATAAATGGTTGTTACATTTTAAATAATTATTTGGTGCATCATGTAGAGCCATATTTTTTATTGCATTCACTCTGTCTAATCTCACTTTGTCTAAACGTAAGCTAAAATCAATTTGTAAAAAAAATTTCCGCAATTGATCATAATTACTAATTTTAAATACAAATATAAAAAATGTTATTACTTTAAAATAAAAATTTGATAAGGAGGGAATCTTTCTGTTCTGATTTTATCAATTCTTTAGATGGTACGTTCTGTTTTCAAACTGGTATTTGATTTCAATTTTTATTAGATCAATAAGAACTAGAAGCTACCATAATAACTGCAATACAATTTTCTTCACTATAATAAAAATATTTTTTATTAAACTGCATATAAACATGAATTGAAAATAAGATTTGAAAAAAGGTGAAAATGGCTGTTCAAGAAAAATTCAAAAATTTTGCAATTCAAAATTCTATCTCGCAGCGTTATTTTTATCAAAAGATAAGTTTTTTCCACCATAAAAAAGAGATCCATATATTTTTTTCCTTCCAATAAAGATTTGCTTTTTGTATCGGATTGTGAATTCCTTGTAAATTGAAACGAAAAAATTGATTTGAATGTTTTTTTTAATAAAAGGCCTCTGGTAATCCTTTTGAAGTTTTCAATTTGAATACACGAAATTGAATTCGCTTTTGAAATAAAGTATTTGATTTTGCTACTTAACTCTTATGTTTTGATAAATTCGAATAATTTTCGTTGGGGATTGGAAATATTTTCGGTCCTCTCTTTTCCCACCCAGTTGGTTTTTATATTGCAATTTATTTTTGATCGTATCAACAATATGGAAAGCTCTACTGAACCGAATGCCTTTTGAAACGAATAGCTTTAGATGTTTTGCTATTCATCAAATTTCAATTCATATCTCAGAGTTTAAAAATATATTTTTTCATATTTTACTAACAGAAAAAAAAAATATTTTAAAATGGCTTAATGCTTTTTTATGATGGCTTGATTTTGCTTTATAATTTAAAAAAAAAAACTATTTAAGTGATATATGTAAGTGTAAATATCTAACATTTATTGAATTGATTTTTTTTTTTTTTTTTTTTTGCATTCGAATTTAATAAGATGGAAACAAATTTAATAAATTTAATCTTGTTTTGAAATTTGATTGAAGTTCTTTTTCACCATCACTCGATATAAATTCATTTTCATTAATGAATTTTGTTTTTAATCTCAGGAATAAAACAATTTAATTTAAAGTATTATAATTTTTTAATAACAGGTAATTTGTCCGAAATATTAAGTGAAATTTTTAAATACCTTTTGAATATTTTGAATAGTCTTTTGAATACAAAATTTCAATGATTTTCAAAGCAACTTTTCATACAATTGTCAGTTATTATTTCACAACAAATCAAATGAAATTCGGAATTTTATTCTGGTTTATTTTCATATGAAAGCTAATATTTAAAACTGACTTAAATAAAATAAAATTGCTTTGCTTCAAACTGTATTTCATACATTAAACTAATTCTTACTTTGACGTCATAGATTACGGTAAATGGTATTTAAAACTAATTAAAAACATACATTACAAATAGTATGCTTGAATGTTAACGGAGAAATTTCTATAAGAAAATTGTAATGACATAGCTAACAGCTTTTTTATACAGATACACACTGAATGAATACTATACGAATTGCATGCAATTGAAGACTGAAAAGTAGCCAAACTGATTCAAATATATACCATCAAATTTGAAAATAATGAGCAATCACTTAAATAACTTGAAGTATTGCCGTTTTCTTTTGCTTTTGGTCTTATGAAAATTAAGATTTAAAAAAAAAAATTATATGAATATTTCTGAAAAAAATGTCTGATAAAATTGATAAGGACACAAAACTAAAAATTTTAAAATTAAATTAAATTAATAAGTTTTTTATTTGTTTGAAAATTCTCTTTTTTTTTTTATTTATAATTTCAATTATGATAAATAATAGTTCTCAAAATTTCAAACTTCTCAATTGAGAAATGAGCACATCGTTTTGTATTTGTCACAAATGCAGAGACTATTTTTTGACTGAAAACGATAGTAGTACTTGTATGCAAGGAAACATATCTTATCACCTACAAATATAATTTATTGAAGTACTTTTTTTTTATTTGTATTCGTTTTAATAATAAAGACAATTTGCGTAATTTTACATGCGATATTTTAATCACATACCAAACTACTTTTTGAAACAATATTACTATTTTAATTTCCTAAACAGTAAAAGCGTCGGAAAAAGAGCTCAAGAATACTATTTAGTTGATTAAAGTTCTATGACAATTAACTAATATTCAATTTTTTAAATAATTTTTTGTAGTTTATAATATTTTTCTGTTGAGCATTATATATTCATCAATGGCTCTTTTAAATCTATGCGTGCATGTAAATATTTTTTTTTCTCATTTGTTCTTTTTTTTTTTTTTTTTTAGTACAGTTATATGTACTATAGAGTTCCTTAAATTGTTTTGGGAATTTTTTCAAGTTCTCTTAACTGTTATGGGAATTTTTTAGAGTTCTGAAATTGTTTTGGGAAACGATTGAAACTGTAGCTTCAAAATGAGAACGTACGGGCTAGACGAGTTTATGTGCTCCGTTAATACTTCGTCCGCTATTTTGTTTCTTTATTTACAATTTTGTGAAGAGATAGCAAAAGCAGTTCATTGAAGGTTGATTCAAACCGGTCCTGAAGGTCCTTATTGGTTAAAAAAACAGTTAAGGGGTTAATGTAAATAACTTTGCATAGTGCGTATCGGTTTTTGAAATTGTTAACAAAAGAAATTTACAGTGGAAACATCCTTTAATGTTTCGTTTATAAATGACGAGTCTATATAAATCTGCAAGAAAATAGTCGACAGGTTTTAATTATGTTGAGAGTAATTATTCAATAATTAATGCATTCATTTGTCATTTTAAAATACCAAAAAAGTTTAGCATACTTAAGTTTCAATTTAGCTCTTTTTTTGCATGTTTAAACACAAGCTGATATACTTAGTAATCGTTTCTAACATTTTTTTTTTCTTTTGTAGGAAGGAACCAGCTTGATAATAGGAAAGGACGAGACCTTCTCTAAATGCTTGCGAGGTGAGTCTCTTTTCCGCATTTTAATTGACTAATTACTCTTCTCTTATATGCCAAAAGACACAGTTTTAAAACATTGCCTTCACTTTGTTTATCCACCATTTAAATGAAGTTTAGGATTCTTTGTTTGACGCCCATTTGCAGCAAACAATGCTTAGCAACTGAGATTCAAATAAAAATAGGATCATCAAAAAGAAAATATGGACATAATTCGCATTCTCAATCGAGAGCTTTTAAGTAGTTGTAAATATATCTCTATGGTGAGAATGTGGGATCTTTTATTTACTTTTGCTCTTTATAAGAATAATAAAATGTAAGTAATTTCATGACTGACAATTCATCACGCTTAATTTCCCATTGATGAATATAATCTGCTTAGAAGCTTGCAAGTAATGATTCTCAACTTCAGGTCATCTGCCAGTACGTAAATAATCCTTGAGGATCTTAATTTTTCAAAAGCTCTCTGGTGTGATCTTGTATGGATTATGTACTCACCATTCTTTGTTTTATTATTATTTTCTGATTAGTATAATTTCTAAGTTTCTTTAGCTTGGAAGCTTTTATTTTGCTATATTCTAATATATCTGAGCTAAGGAAAATAAGTCCATAAATTTAACTCGGGTTTTTATCATTATTATTTTTTTTTATTCTGTGAATATATTAATGTGACGAATCATTTACTTTTAAAGCATGTTTAAAATTTTCTTTTACCATCGTGTAAAATATAATTCACCAAAAATCTCCACTTTTATTAAAGGGATCAAAAGTTCCTCAACCTTTCCCCTCCCCATTTTTTTACTGTGTAAACAATCCTATTTTCAGCATATTTTATGTAAGAACAGGATTACATTGAATAATTTAAAACTTCAAATAGGGTAAATGTTTTAGAATGGTTTGTAAAACTTAATTTTTATACACCTTTTGATGTTAGTTTTCTTTATGTCTGGTCTATTGATTTCTATTTATTCTAATTTCAATGATAAGGCAATGCGAAATTTTCAATAATTTTATGAGGATCTAAATGGACAAGGACACAAAGAGTCTTGGGTTCGTATATTTTGCCTCATCAGTTCCATCAAAAATAAGATTTTACAACACTATATATTTATATACCTGTCACTAGAAATATATATTAATGATTAATTGTTGGAACATTTATGATTATTTCATTTCAATTGAGAACTGTCACTGTCTCTTCGAAGATGTGAAAACGCAAAGCTTGCGTGTTTCATTTCCTTTCCAGAAAAAACATAATACAAGAATTGCACTTTCAGGATGTCGGTATATTCTTAAAGATTCGTCTCTGAAACTGTGGATTTTTGAAATTTGCAGAAATTCCAATTAACTTCTAGTCCATCCTCTGAAGAATTCATGTCGTACAAGATAGGTATAATCTTTTTTGTGCAATGAGGTTATATATTATATTGAAAAAATTAATCTAAATATCGTTCTTGCATTACAATAATTTGACAGAAATTTTTCCATCTTTATATCAAACTCGTCACCTGCAAGATGTTTGAAGCAATTATTAGGTCGTTAAAATTCTCTGAAAATTTTAATGGACATTGTTACAGGCAATGTAGCTTGTTGAAAGCAGTTCTTTTAACAACTTCTGAAGTTTCTGTTCCAAAGGCTTTTTTTTTTTGAAAAAAATCTATTGCAAACCTTTTCTGTTATTGTGTAGTTTTTAAATTAATTTGGTAAAATAGCGTAATTTATATTTGTCATTGTAGTGTTAGTTGTGAACTATTGACAAAAATGACCTACATTGAGTCGAGTGTTTGTTCAAGTCAGTACTCAAAGAAATGTTTCGACATCCATTTGCTCTAGGTTTTTCTTCCCCACACCTCTTTGACGAGGGTAACTGAATGGTTATGGATGAAGTAACGCTTATCCGGAGGACAGAGCCCGCGACTTACGGATTTTTAAACACGTAACATATTACTAAAAAAGTGATTCCCCCTGTCCGGAGGTTGTTACTGACTCATGTAGGTGTGATACCGTTACAATACTCACCCACTAGTGACGAGCGTATGTGTAGCGTGAGCGTAGTTGCTGTTTGGAGGTGCTGCTTCAAGTGAGTCTGACGATTTTGGTTGTTGCTTCAAGTGAGTCTGACGATTTTGGTTGCTGCTTCAAGTGAGTCTGACGACTTTTGGTTGCTCTTCTTGCGGGTAGATCGCACCATGACAGATCAGAAGGTTGGCTTTTTCATAATTCAACCAAGGTCACACCAATGAAGTGGCGCATATCCGGAGGACAGAACTCACGACGCTCGGTTCCGTAAGCACTACTAAAGAAACGCCAGGTAGAGATGCTTATGCACTTTAATTCTTTTGGCATGGTGTGGGAGTTTGGGAATTGGGGTGTCACCTCAAGTGTTGCCCTCGATCGCAGTTAAAAAGTATGAGGTCCGTCTCCAGTTACCCTCGTGTTGCTTCTTAGTACGAAGTTAATAAACTAATCAACCCTTTTCCCCTGTAATATACTGCGCCTTATTTTGAAAAAAATAATTGGGGATCTAGGATGCTCATAAACTTAGGCCAATGCGAATTTTTTATACGATATTATTTAGGTGATATAAAAACACTCGTACATTCGGTAACATGAGAAAACTTCCAAGCGATGAAAAGTTTTTGTACATTGACCGGTAACTTTTTAACTAATTTATTTGATACAAAATCTCTCATTAAAATATTCAATTATATTGAATTCATATGTGTTTAAAGTTATAAAATAACTAGAATTTTCAAAAATGTATACTAAATTATGTATGAAAACTTTTTTCGCTCAGCAATTGTCAAATAGTAAGTTGTATTCTTCGTGATTTTTAGCATGTATTGAGGTTTAATGGTTTATAAAATTTTTTAAAATGTTTAAAATATATATTGTTACTAAAATGGAAACATAAATAAAAACTGTTTTAATTCTTGAAACAAATTTGTTTTATGTATATTTTAACTTGCAGAAATCAGCAGAATTATGCCCCAATGGAAAAGCATAAAGCAATGGTCACATTAGAATTTTAAAAAAACTTTCGTTTCAAAATAAATTTTATAAAAACTGTTAAGTTGTCTTCAAAAGTTCGAGAATCCTTTGCACGTTTTTGACCTACTGATGGGAAACACTGGCATTGCTTGTATTGACATACTGCCATCTGTTGTCGAATTTCAAAACTATTATTTCTGTGGAAGATCTTCGCCGGCATCTGAGTTCACAAAATCTGTGACAGCAAATAACTCTTTCATGATAAAATAATTCGATTTTTTTTTTTATCTAACAAATATACCAGAAAAAAAATTATCTTGAGAATTCTTTATTTCATTCGGATGACAGCTTAATATATTGAATAAAAAAAATTTTTTTTCAGATATTGATCGTATAAAAAATTGAGAATCTGCTCATATTTTCTTTTGTCTTTAAAAATGTCCAATATTTAACGTAATTATTTACAGAATATATTTAACTATATCAATGATGTAAAATATAAACCAGTAATTTTTTATACTCGATCTTAACTGCATAGGTTACCTTTTTTTGGAACTTTTTCCCCTGAAAAAGTAACATAGTTAACAGTGAAGATATTTATCGATCTTAATTAGATCCTTTTTATTCAAAATATAAAAATGTTTCCATAAAAAGCATATTTCTTTTCAATTTTTCTGTTCCACAAAAGTAATTTTGTTGGTAACATTCCATCATATTCACTGGCGTAGGGGTGGTACTGTATCAAAATTCGTTGGAGACCCTTTTATGGAGCCCCTTACCATCTTAGAATTTTTTGCTTATACATTTTGGGGCCCCTGTAGCTTGGGGACCCCGCATCATTGATATGGTGGTAGCTACGCCTCTGATCATATTGTATAGTTGATTTTTTTATAAATTGTAATTCTTTTTGAACAATAGAAAAATGATTTTGAAAATTTCATACATATTCAGTGTTTTTTCTGATTTCCAAACTTTTCATTCCAAATCAGTAAAAATAAAAACTTTAAAAAATTCTGAAAAGTTCAAATTTTTGGAGACTAGCTTAGAAGACTGACTTCGTGCTCCAAAGAGTTTTTTGTGAATTATGTAGATTAAACTATCCTTCGAAATTTAGTTTAATAAACATAATTTGCTGTGCATCTAACTTTTAAAGCGAAATTTATCTCCTCTCTACTTGAATGCTATGTGAACAAGTGCTCCAAAATGATGAAACATCAATTCATGTGAATTGACATTTTTGATTATTTCTTCATCCATAAACCAGAATATAGTTTAAAAATTTTGAATAGTTTTTGTACATAATTGATATTTATATTTTTTCTTAGAGAGCAAAATATTGACGGAAGTCGATCTTTTATTGTGTTCTTAAAATAAAAGCTTATTCAAAAAATAAGGGATTAGATAATGGAAAAAATAAAAGCCCTGGACTAGAGAGATATTTACGAACTGTAATTATATCCGGTGAAACATCTCCCACCCAAGAAATGATTGACAGTTTAGCTTTCACAACCCCTATATACCACTTCCTTGTTCTATAGTTAGCTCAATGTCTTTAACACAGGCTATCACGCCCTATTTATGTTTTGTCTAAACGTTCAAAACATTTTAATAATTTTGGATCTATTTTATTTATTATAAGGTAGCCATGGGGCCACTTTGTAATAAGTTATATTCTTTGACTCGTCGGGCATTACTGCCTTATATATAGATACATCTATTATTGTGTTAGTATTGCAAACAATTGTTATCTGTGATAGCTTTAAAAAATTAAATTTCCTTCTTTCCTTCTAAACTCACTGATTTCTTTGAAATTGCATAAAATAGTCTGCTAGATTTTTTTAAAAAAGAACAAGTTTCTTCTTTTGGTTGCAAAGGTAATAAAAATTAAGAATTTTAAATATTTGCTGATTTATTTTTAAGTAAAATAATATTAATGAGAATTTTAATAGTGCTTTCTTTGTCTTATTCTCTATGTTAATAACTAAATTGGGAAATTTAAAAAGGGTTTATTATGATAGTAATGGTATAAATAATATCTCGCTGCATAAATCTTTTTCTGGGTATTTGAGTCGTTACAGCATCACTTTTTTGTTCAAATTTACAAATTACAAACACTTCCTACTGTTTCAAATAATTTTATATGCTTACCGTAGCTGCATACACTTTTCTCGCTGCATACCTCTACAATGCAGGTGTCTCGTCCATTATAGCTCTCGGGTTATCAATTTTCTTGTAGTCCTTAGCGCCCTCTTCGCCTGAAAGAGTTATTAATCGCTTCTTGCACGCAAACTTTGCATTGATAAATCACCTAGTAGTGTTTCAGTTTCGATCAGTTATGTCCTATACTTAGTCTGGTAAGTGAAAGATATACTTATTCGGTAGTTAATCGGATTCCAAGCGTTTAACCGAGTTCCGAGTACCTTTAGTTAAAATACCGTTTTGTAACGGAAGATAAAAACTTATTTGGAACATTTGGATTTGTAAATTTTTCACACACACATAAACATTAAATATCTTAAAAAGCTAACATTTATCAAGTAAATTTGCTTCACTATGAATTCATTAGCATTGATATGAAAATTCCTTTGAGTATTTTGTAGCAGTCACATCCAGACATAACCTGTTTTGTATAAATCAATTGAAAATTTTAAAGTCTAAACTCGAATAAAATTAACGCCTACGATTTGTTCGCGCAAAATTGCACATTTTGTATAAACTTTCTATGCATTTTACATTAATTCCAAAATGTTAAGTTACTTTTCTTTGGCTTTGTTATCTAGACTTTTTTTACTATCAGGGGGATATAACAAAAAATTATAATAGATGATGGATATATTAGACCTCATCCTTTGTTTTTATTTTATAAACTAGATGATCAAGCTACATCTTGTCAAGTATAAAGTGAGCCAATTAAGATTTGCTTCTTTTGCGACTTTTTTTTAAAGAACGCAACTTATATGTCATATAAAGTTCTAATTTGCATAATTATGCTATGCAAGACAAACTTATTAAAAATCTGAAAAGCTATATTTTTTCATCGGTAGATGGTGATGCAGTAAATAAGCGATGGAAAATTAATTGGAATTACATTTTTATGGTTTGTATTATAATATAGTTAAAAAAAAATTGATACAGCAGAGAGTCGAGTTCAATGTTTTTTTTAGAGTAAATAGCCCAATTATTTCTGACCCAACTGTAATATTTTGTTACAATAAAATCTTTTCGATTTTTTTTATAACATTGATTACCCATTTCATGACCTAGAATATCATGTATCTACATTGCTAAAGAAAAATTATAGCATAATTGGTTTAACATATCCAATATCTTTGTATTTTTTAATTAAATTGTCTATCTTGTCGCATTTTTTTTAAGCAAGGGTATTAAGTTTTCGTAGAGAGACTTGAAATTTTATTCTTTTTAATAAATTATTTCTTTTTAAGGAGAAAGTTCTTGATAGTCTTTTCATTTTAGTATTCCATTCAATATTGATACTACCTTATGTTTTTCATTTGTAATCAGTAAAATATTTTTTTAGACGAAGTACATTTGTTGCAATTTTATAGCTTATACGCAATCAAAAACTCATATTAAATATTTGATACATATTAAAGCCGGTGGACAAGTTATGGTGAAAATATAAAAGTTTAAATTCGACAGATTGCTGTTCATAGCAAATAAAGTAGTAAGTCAGTTTTATTTTTACATGCTTTATTTATAATTTATGTAAAACTCTAGCCAAGGACGTCTTAAGAATCTTGGAGGCCCTGAGCCCAGAGAAATCTTAAGATTTTCTAAGGCCCTGTGCCACTAAGCAAAAGTAGGCCCGGCCCTACTTGAGATCTTTAAAAGTAGACAACTTGTAGCATTCAATGCCAAATACTCGTTCAAACGGCAATTTGAAACAATCAAATATGCACGACTCACAATCTCAAAAACCTAAGCACAAACCGGCTCGACCAATGGCTGCATTTTGACTAAATGAGTTGAATGATTGTTTATGGTATTAGCCCTAGGCCCAGACTTAGACGGCGGTCATCGCATAATAATACAGTCTCCCCCCTTTTGCCAATTGATATGCAGTTTGTATTTTCCCTGTTTTTCGGAAAATATGCACGGGAATACTATTTGATCATTATAATTATTCCGATCATGATCTTATTAAGACAGTCGAGAATGAAATGAGGCCCAGGCCAGTTGGCCTATGCCTTAAAACGTCCCTGACTCTAGCATGACTCGATGTCAAAAGAGAATATTCTTCTCATAGATTATATAATATTCCTAATTTAATTTATAGGAATTTATGTAATTAGGATTGTAATGATAGAGAGATAGTACAAATATAAACAAACAGGTGAAATCACATTTTCTATTTTAGTATGAGCTCAGTAGTTTGACTTTTGAGGTGAAGTGTACATTTAAATTTTGAAAGGAAATTGAAATGAATTACTTTTATTGCATTAAATGTCTTTTCATAATATTTCATATTAACATGCGTCTTGTATAGTTGGTATTTTGTCGATTAAAATATGCAACAAAAACAGAATGAGAACCAGTAACACTTGGAAACCTATTTGCTTAGTCCCGAGAAAAATACGGTCCAATATCTTCCTTATAATCCTACGATTTTAGATTTTGCCATAATTATGCAAGATACACCTCACAAAGCAGTCCTCAGTTTGCTACGTTATACTTACTGAAACAATCGTATAGAAATTTTGGTATTTCTTTTGTGTTTTGAATATATATAATAAAGTGATATAATTGAATATACATGAAATATTTTTAACTTTTATATTTCGCTTGGAAAACCGGTTAAGCTTGTCATTTGGTTCATATTTTTACTTTGTCGAGGATTTATGTCTGTAATGAATATTAAGTTTCTATTTTGGTTAACTTTAAAAGTACATTTATTTTCATTCTTTTTTTAATTGGAGCTTTTCTACTAAGTGTGGCTGGTATTTGTTGTTAAATCTTAATGCAGAATTTTTTTTTAATGTTGCAACACATTTTTTTAAAGAATATTAATTTTTTCCTGAAATTCTTTTCACTATCAGAGACCAAATTCTTTTTTCGTAACCGATTTCAGATAGCAAATCTTACTACGGTGCTGTATGTCAATTTTTTTCATTGAACTTAAAAAAGTTGCATTCATAATTTATTGGGGATGGGACAAAGTATTCAGTTTATATATAGGGTTTAAAGTAAAGCGTTCATTTGGAATTCATAAATTCGGAAAATTTTCATGGAAAAATCTTTAGTTCAAAGTATAAAAATGAAAAAAGGTCAAATGATTTTGGGAATGAAAATAATTAACTTCAACTGCGCATTATCTAGATTCGTCTACCTGAAGATTACTTTCTCCAAACTTTTCTTTCATGTAACCGATATCAACCAAGATCTATGAGACGATTTCGAAATAGACGAAAAAATTAACAAAATATTTTATAAAAATCAATCCAAACTGCATTTCTGGCAACATGCCAGAGACATGAAATATTAAAATATTTCATTGTACTTTTTTTTAACTTTACAATTTTCTACGAACGTATGAACTTGCAAAATAACATCGAAAGTTAATACAGAAAATCATTTTCCTTCGGTTATTGAAATTGAAAACTTGTATATTACCTACCCATGGAAAAATACATTCCAATCATTACTTTCCAGTTTTACAACCCTGTTTATATTTCCAGTAAAATTGCAAGCAGTAATTGTGGCATTTTCTCTACTTTCAAATAAAAAAAATTAAGAAAGATACGGTTCCTTTTTTGCATCTGCTTACATTTAGTAGTACATTCAATTTCTTTTAGACAGTTCTGTCTGTATCAGGTGCCCTTCGTTTTATAAAAGGTTTCATCTTTCGTGGTTATTTCCAATTTCTCTGTGTACTTATAAAAAAAAAACACATCTGCACCTATACACAGTTTCGGCACTTATGTTGTAGTGTTTTTGAACTGTAATTTATACTTTGTTTTCCTTCTCAGGAACTACCTTCCCTTCTCTGTAAGTTTCAACAAGAATTCGTAGTGATTGAAAATCATCATTTCAAGCCATTCGGTATGTTTCATTTGAGTGAAATGTTCTTTTTCTCACCAAAACATGCTTCTTTTTCCGCGTTTAATTTTTGACACTTCACCAGATACCAAGATTATTGCTTATTCGTACGTATAGCTGTTTCTTGTTTTTTATTATATAGGGATTATATATAAGGCAATAGAAACTCCAAGCATATTCCGTTTTAGGACCATACTGAGTTAGTTATTCTTTCATATGGCCCTTTTCTGTTATCTTTGGATGTAAAAAAGTATCAAGACTTAAGTTGAGATAGATTTAAACGAAAGAAACATTTATTCTAGTACTTATACATTTTAAAAATGAATCTGGTTTTTATAGTTGCGTTTACGTTAAAGAAAATATTACTCCCCCCCCCCCCCCACTTTTATGGAACAGCAGAGGTTTAAATCATAACTGGATATTCATTTAAAGATAGTAGAAAATGTATTAGGTGTGTTTAACCCCCGTTTTTTTCTAAAAGCAAAAAATTTACTTTTTAATTACCAATAATCCCAGTTTCACAGATCTGATTTTCATTCACAAAATAGTACTTGGATTAGCTTTGATTCCAGAATGATACATCACAAATATGTATATTCATGAAGTAGAATTGAAATAAAAATTTTAACCATTTATTCAAAACATTATTTATTATATACACCGTATTGGGTCAAGCTCCCAAGGTAAGTACTTAAAGAAATAGAAACATTAAGGCTTAAGATTGTTGAAATACATTTTATGTAAGAGAATACAAATGTAAAAAAACTAACGAACATAATAGTTAATTTCTCTACAATTATGTAGCTTCTATTTAGAATTTGTACAATCAACTTCAGAAATATGTCTACCCTGATGCGATCGTTACTAATTAATATCTAACAACTATTCAGAAAGACAACATTGTATGAAATGGTATTATAACCATTCAGTACTTTCGCGTATAACTTTTGTTACAGGTTGTTCTCAATAAGTATAAAAAGTTTATTGCAATTTTAAAAATGTTTTCTATTGTTTCAATGGTTTCGTTCGTTTGTTCAATGGTTCGTTCATTTTTCTATACGTTAGATTCGTTGATTTCTAATTTGCTTGCATACATTTTTTTATCAATTCGATTAAATATACCTTTTATAAGCCTTTGATCATTTGTTTCGATAATCCTATGCATCGTGCTGAGAAATCTTCAGTTTCCCATTCAATATAAGATCACATTGTGGTCAGTATCTACTTGAAATATAAATGCAGATCTTCTCTTAAAGTAAAATATATTTCGACTGAAATTTCTCAATGTTCACTGCATAAATTCCCCCATCTTGGACTTAAATAATAAGTATTGTATTTATACCATAACTTTTTAGTAGAAAGTAAGCATTCCATATAGGGGTCTTGCTGCATGTTTAGGGCTATTATTTTTTCTCGCTGAATGATACATTTTTTTATTCAAATTTTAGAAGTTAAATCATCATGGAATCAAATCATTCAATTTTTCTCTTGCTTGCAATTCCTACTGGTATAAATCCATTTTGTTTTTGTTACTTTATATCACATCAGAAGATGTTTTTCTTTGTTAAGATCCATTCTACAGCTTTTTCTTGTTTCGTATTTTGCTCTGATAGCAGTGACGTACACAAGAGCCGGGGGGATTTTTCAAGCTTCATAGGCCTACAGATTTTTAATTTTTAGCATAAATATTACACCTTCGCGCTTTAGTATACGTATATTTAAGTTATAGCCCCTATATCTGGATTATATATAATGAATTTATCTCCTCTTCATTTTAATATGTGTTTGCGAACATTAACGAAATAAATTCGGAAAAAATGAATACAATTATGTTATCTTATATTCTTTGACTTGTCATCCTTCGTCTATTAGTCGAGAAGCATTTACTGATTTTACTTCGAAATTGTTTTTTTAACTCTTGTCGAGCATAATGAAATAAATTTAAACATTTTTTGATGTATTGGTATGTTATACCATTCTTTTTCAGTTTTGATATATACTCATAAGTTAGCATTAATTTTTATATAAAATATATTGGAAGTTGACCATGTAAGTTATTTAGGATTCTAGACATTAATGTAGTTTAAGAAGGATATTGTCTGTATATTTTTTTTTAAAAAGTCATTCCCTTGTTTATACTTTTTTATGATAGCATTCTAATTATATTCAAGTTTTGTCTCACTTAACTTTATTTTTTCACTAATGGAAATCCGATTTTGGATTTTTCCATTTCCTTCTAATTGATGTCTCACTTTTATGATATTAATGAACGACTTTGGCACACAAAAAAGATATTTTAACACCTCCGTTTTTCCACGAAAAATGACTTTGGAGTTTAAAAAGGTAAGTTGTTAAATCTTATATCTTTCTATAAAGGAAAATCGTTGAAGAACAGTTCAAATAAAATGTCGAAAAAGTAAGCTTTTTACTTTTGATTTTTGTTTCTTTCAAAAAAAGTACTTTATATAGTTTTTGAAACTGATGAGTTGTAAGAAATTTTAGTGTTAAAAGCTTTCAATTTTCTATATCTGCGTTTGGAATATGAAATAAGTATAATAAATGAAATTCATCACAAATTTAAAACTCATCAAATAGCTTTGTCAACTATTATTAAAGCAGATTTTCTTGCTTATTTACATCCTGTTAAATCTTTATTGAAAATCTTTCTTAGATAAGTTATTTAACATATTTTATACAAATAAAAAAAATTTAACTCTTTTACTAAAACAGATTTATCCCACTCTTTCTTTAAAAACGTAGAAATGGTTAAAATATTGTATTCCTACTAAATCACTTTATTTTTGAAAAGTTTATATTTATTAACATATATAGAAATCAATTTTTCTGTGTATGTTTTATCAAAAGCCTTATCGTAAATGTTAATGTGTAGTATGACTTCTCCTAGGAAAAGATATTTTTCATGTTTAAACAATTAATAAACCTCGTTGGGAAAAGAGAGCGATTTTAGAATTATGCGAATTTGATCTTCCTTCCAAGGAGTTCACATAATTTCCTATCATCTGGAGACGTTAATATCGGTACTTCGGAGACATGTTTCATGAGTTTTGACATGGCAATCACTATTTATCAATCTCAAAATACAATCAGAGAGAATCACTCCAGCTAGTGTAACTATTTTAGTGACACGGTTACTTAATTCTAAGTCAACGGACAACTCTTAAGAGTTAAGTTATTGATGTGAAGAACTTTCTTAGAAGATTTACTGCATTGCTTTACGGATACTGAGATTTTGTGAATAAGGAGATATTTTTTTCTTTTTGGTGAGGAAGTTTCAGATTGTTTTTGCATATAATTAGTTTTGATTGTTAATCATGTGCTATTAAAGAAATAGATCTGATCCTTTGTACATTATTATAAATATTTTTTTTGCTATGATATATTGCGATAATTGTAAATATTTACATTTGTCAATTCATCCATATTTTTTAATCTTTTGAAAAATGAATGTAGATAATATATAACTGTTAAAGTGGGAAATCCGTTATTTCATAGAATAACTAAGTATTTCATGGAATAACTAGACAAGTCAGTTTAAGTATATAAAATTATTGAATTCTACAATTTAACTAGGTATTCTATAGAATAACGATTACATGATTGTTAAAGTATGAAATAAGGCGCGCGAAACTTCTTTGAACCGGTTCTAGTTGCTTTGAGAAGGAATTTTCCGATTAGGAAGTAGAGATGGCTGAATAAAACAATTGTACTTTAGATATCAGTTCAGTATATGTCAGCGAGAATTAATTTCCATTGCAGAAGTTTAAAAAATTTACACACAACGATCTGTTGCAACAGCTCAAAGTTGGACTGGACAAGGATTAAATAATTCTCGTGCAAAAAAAAATGTGTAATAGCGAAAAGTGTGCTTGTTTCAAAAGTAATATTCATTTTTAAAATAACCTTCAGGATAAGAGATTTTTAAATTTTACAAAAACTAGAGCACTTTATCTTAGTGATTGATAAATCACTGCAGCAGTGATTGATAAATCTGAAGGTTAAAACACTTCTACTATTATACAGAACATACCCAAAATATTTCAGTTAATTATTTTTTCAAAACTTTTTCAGCAATCACTGTCCCCGTTTAAGAATTTAAAAAGAAACATATTTCGAATAAAACGCGTTTTAAAGTATGACATCTTGCTTAATGTAATGGTATCTGCTTTTACTAAAACACTTGTAGTTTTTGTTCTAGTGAACATAAAATAATAAACTTGCTTTTTCTAAAGCTAATAAGATGACCTATAAAATAAAATCATAAAAAGGTTTGTCAATTTTTGACAAAATTTACAATTTTAGGGTAGTCGGATACCTTAAAATATTATCGATTTGTCAAAATATTGATTATACATTTTTATTACTTGTTAAACTATTTCACATAATTAATTAGGCTACTCTATTTTGTACTCAATTAAGAATTACATAAAGGTTTTGGAAAGCCCATGCAGTTTTCTTCCTACAATTAGTCGAATCCATTGTAGCAACGAACTCCCACAACAAATTGTGTGAAGGAATTCGATGTGATCTGTCACTGAATCATCCTCGAACATCTTATGTGTAAAAAATCTTGTAAGTAATATAAATCTAAGTATTTCCTACCTGTTTTTTCGCATTTGTGTAAAATATGGATATTCTAACATGAATTATTACTTGAATTGTAGCTCTTATATTTGGTGCTCATCAATTTCATTGCTAAAATATGAATAATTTTAACCGTGAAAATGTTGAAATAATAAACGTCTTCTTCGTCATAAATGTCCATATATGTAGAGCTTTCGTAAATTACTTCACCGAAATTAAAAGAAACAGACAGCAAGGTCTCGTAGCAATATGAAAGTGGTATTTGAGATCCCTCCAAATCTTGTGACAACGACCCATACTTCTAATTATTTAGAATTGCCAAAAAGATTTCAAAAATTTCAAACTCTTTCCTACCCTAGCCGTTAATACTTTGAGAAGAAAAGGCAAATTGTGCAAATCACTACTAAAAATGACAGTGCCACCAGAAAAATTTCCATTCTCAAAATTAAATCAAAGTAAAAAAACTTCCAACTCCAAAAATTGAAACAAACTTTTCAAATGTTTCAAGAATGCTAATTAAGAGAGAGAGAGAGAGACTGGTATCTTAATATTCCAACAAACTTGACAAAAGCATTTAAGAAAATTCCATAATTTAACATTTTTGAAGCAATTTCTTGCTTTTTATTATTATTTTTTTCTCGTTCTTAATTCCAACATGATCCATCATAATTTAGTTTTTTATTCTTGACTAAATTAGAGCCAAATCCTTGATGATACACTCAGTGCAACCCTGATCCGTCCAATTAACTCGCTTACGGGTAGAATCTTGTAACGTTCAATTCAGTATCTTAACGATTTTTCTAAAGTATTTTTTTCCTTTTAATGTTAAACACATTATATGTTGTTGTTGTTTAGTTAAAATTAGCCGTATTGTAAGCATGTAACAATGCTTATATAAATGTTTTATCTTCATACACTTCAAAACTATTTGAAGCTGTGAGATGCCCAGCTCACACACACTTTATAAAATATTTTACTGTTCACTACTTTATTGTTTTAACTACTTTTCTGAAGTTCTCTTTCACTGCTAGAGATGTTGCAACACATTCAAATCATTATATTTGGATAATATTGTTATATGTATTGCCTTTTGCATTTGAGACCTATACTTTTCATTTGAAAAATTCATTTGGTGTATTGGCCAACCTGGTCAAGTTACAATTAAATATTCAGAAAAGCCTAGAAGTCGGGTGTGTTGCATCCTTCTAATTTTAAGTGGCTACGGTATGCGAGTAGTTGTGATATCACAAACTCGTGTTTGGTATTGTTTTTGTCATACCGTGGATTCGGTTTTGGTGCTACTAAAGACCCACAATGTTCAAGGGTTGTTACACGTTAAAACTGTTGAGGCTTAAAGTCTTCACATCAACGAGGTGTGAAACTTTGCAGAGTGGGCTGCTAATTCGGATATTATTATCGTCACTCGAAATTATGATTTCCTTTTCCAGTAGCCTTTCGTGTTGCTTTGAATTGCTATGTTTATAAATAATCAATTTCACGATTTCAAACCGGGCGCTGAGCGTTCGGTATTTTTATGCGAGCATTCTTACAGCTGTATAAATTTTCTATAAAATACATTCCTCATTCAAGAGATATCCCTCGTTTATTCCGACATAAATACTTATTGCTTGATTCTAAGGAACAGTTTACCAAGCATTAGTATACCCTGAATTTTCTTCTTAATCAAATAATTTAATGATAAAAGTGCCTTAAGCCTAAAATGTTGGGGGGGGGGATGCCAGCATTAAAATTAACGTCGATAGAGTTCAAATGAGAGAATAGTCCAAAACAAGCATAGATTTATTATCAACAGCATAAGGTAATCAGTATCAACAATTTATCATTATATTTCGGAATTAAAGTATCTTAAGACCATGGTCGTTTTAACCTCTCCGGCATCCTAGGCACTTCCTCCAAAGCACCCTCTCCTTCAAATTCTTACCTTACCAGTTTTGCTTCGGGAGTAATTTTCCTATAACACTGTCTTACTATATTCTTGTCTTGTTTTTGATCTTTGGAGAGTTTTTCCAGTATCTACCACCTATTGATCCACCGTATCCTGGACTTGCAATCGGCAGCCTCTAGAAAAGGATAGTGGCAGGGTTTGGCAACTCTTGTTTAATCGTTTCTTTACGGCATCACAGACCACATTCTCACCCTTTATATATTAGCACAGTAAATTAATAGTGAAATCGTTTACAATTACAATATAGTATGCATTATTGTATAAACTGTTTTTTTTCCAATTTGATAATTATTTTCATCGCTTATCGCTTTGCTATCTTTGACTTTGGGACATCCTTATTCTTTGTGGAGTCGCTGCCATTGTACTAACACAAAGGTTTTCTTGAGCTTTGATCATTGCAAAATCATTAATATCATTGTAATTAATTTCTATGGCAATGCCATTTTACTTTTTCCATAGTAAATCTCATTTCAGTCTTTACTCTCTAAAGGGTAGAAATGCTTCTCTTACGATTCGCTAGGTGGTGGCACATTAGCTATAATTTTAATTTTTTTCTTTTTCCGCCCTTTAATTTCTTACGCCTCCCAAATCTTCTGCTCCTTAAGAACGTGCCTATGCGGAAAAGTGGCCCTTCTTAAGACAAAGAGGTGCTTAATGTGACAAAAGGCACTTTCGTACAACAGGACGACTGGGATGGTACTTTCACTCGGTATAAGTAAAGTTGTAGAAGTGATAAGTTGTAGAGGGTGCGACAACCGACAACTAGCGGAATTGTACAAAGTACCAACAATTATATTTGTGTCAACTCATATTTGGAAATAAAATTTTTCTTGGATGAAGATCAACAAGATTAAATACCGACTCAAGTAGGCTGACTAGCAGTCCACGATGAGAATTTCGACCAACAATCTCACTCCTGGTTTGAAAAAAAAAATTGTAGGAAAGTGTGATGGTGAACATTTGTCCCAAAAATTTGTTTCCAAAATTAAGTGTGTTTGCAGCTGTAGATAAAGAATTTCCTCAATAAATAAACTGAATAACACTGCCACTATTTTTTATTTGACGTATTTTTTATTCGTATGGTACAATTTACATCCTTTCTGACGTGCAAAGTCAACTAATAAATGCAATCATTTTTAAAAGGTGCGACCCTCTGGTTTCCTCCACTTCCACAATGTGTCCCTCGGGCCAAGGTACCGTCAATATTTGTGTTGCTTCTAAGCTCCACGTTAGTAAAACAGCCAATCAATTAGGTTATTGTCTTAAGTTTCTACTTTTGAGAAATCATGTTTTGTATTTGAGACGGCATAAATACGAGGGTTGGTGCATAAGTCTAGGCAACTATTTTTTTTCTTCTAGATATGTGAACGGATCACAAATGTATATGAGTCGTGTGGAAGTTCTGCCGATATAGTATGCATACAGAGCAACAGATGGCTCTGTGATATGTGGTAGTAGCGCAGCGAGGGCTGTGAAATCAGTCAGTTGGTGAGTGTCGTGTGAGATGAAGTAACCCGTGTTGAACAGCGCGCTTACATCAAAATAGCTGTTTCCGGTGGAGAAAGGCGATGGAATGTCACTGTGAACTAGTGGAAGCCCTAGTAATAATGCCCTACCGTACCATACGTTAGCACGGTGGGTAGAAAAGTTTCAGCAAGGACGTGTGTCAACCAGTGCGCCAACGGGTGACCCGATTTACACATGGTGCGGCAAATGCCGAGGCTGATGGTAGCGTGATAGTTGGTAGCATGTGATGACGGTAGCAGGGGACTACATTGAAGGTCTTTAGGCATAGGTTTGTTATGTCAATCTTAATACGAAACGTAAATTTTTTCTGTAACTAACTTTTCGATGCAAAGATTTTTAATATTGCATTATGTTCATTATGCATGTTGTATAATTTCGTTTACCATTATTCATTTTAAAATCCTTATTTTTAGAAAATCGCGAGGGTAAATTTCCATATTTTATAAAAAAAAAAATTCAGTACTTCTGTATCGGTAGTCATCTCTCATAACTATACTGCTATGATATTATGAATGAGTTGTACGAAGTGAAAACTTGTGACACTGGAAATACTAAAAATATTACATTAGTTTGTTTTATTTATTTTATATATTTCTGATTGTGAAATCAATATAATGTTATATTTTATTATAGGAGACGATGAAGAGAGTGTTTCTTCCAATCTCTCGACTTCCGAAATCTGCATGTTGGAAGGTAAAAAATACATATTCTTTTGAACAGTATAATGTAAAACATTCTTTGCAATATTTTAAATTAGTAGGGTGATTTTTATTTTTGTTTTTTTGTTGTTAGGCTTAGTTATATATAGTTAAGAGTAAATCTTTTCTGGTAACTTACTTCGTTTTCAGCTTCATTACATTAAACGACCAACATTTTTAAAACCCTTTTATAAGCTTCACTTGTATGTAGCGGAATTTTTTAACTCAATTTTTACCCACTTTAAAGGGTTAGATTAATTCGAAGTTTTGCTCACTTGTCCAGGACCGAGGACAACACAATAATTTAATATTTTTGTTCCATTGTCCTGATCAGGATCATCAGGATTAACGATTTCCCATTTTCACATCCCACCCCACATTTGGAGACTAACTTCAAATCCCATTTCCAGATATGGCGACTAAAAGATAAAGTTACAACTTAGTTCGATTAATTATAGAAGGCTGCTTTAAAATTTTTCTTAACTATAATTTATTTTATACAATTTGACCAATGAAAAAATTTCAAAAAAAAAAAAAAAAAAACAGTAAAAAAAAATATTGTAAAAAATGAAATGTTAAATCTGATTTGTGCAAGCATCTATTGATTGTTTTTCATTTTCGTGATAATTTTCAAAAGTTAAGTAGTCTCCGAATAATTGGTTTTAATAAATGTTGAGGAAATTAATCGAAAATTTAAAAATTTTCTTATTTATTTCGTGATTGATTTTTCAGAAAGGGGTATGTGTCACATATATATTCACCCCCAATTTTTTATTAGTATTAAAGTATAACATTTATAAATTTCTGAAACCGACTTATTTAAGTATTTTAATTGTATTAAAAAGATTTTATGTATGTGCAAAAAATTTAATTTTTGAAGATGCATTGCCTATTGAATAACGTTTAAAGATATTTTATAATGAAACATCTTTTTAAACTTTGTCAAACCAAAATGATTGATTACAAATATATTGTTTCATTACTAACAATAGATACATTTGTTAGAAATTATATTCGCTTTACTGAGATAAGGAAAATTATCAGCTACACAATTATTTTCTGTCCGTTTCCCGAAAGGCTGAGTTTAAAAAGTTTTAAGTTGAGTTTCATTTTAAAGCTGAAAATCGAAAACTGAGTACTGATAGTTATTAATAAAAAAAAAAATTCTGTTCAGTATATTATGATTTATACCGATCCATTGTATGTCGCTACTAAAGTCAACGCTTCTATTTTTATGGACTCAAAAATCCATCCAAAATATTAAGATTTTATGGCAGATGTGACGATATGTTATTCAAAGAGTTCATTAAAAATTATCCTAAATGTCCATTAATTTCTTATTGCATGTTCTTGTTATGTGATCTTTAAATTTCTTTTTTTTAAGTAGTCATTTTTTTCTCAATGCAAACTCGTAGAGAGCAATCTCTTTCAATAGTATTTTTTTTTTCAAAATTTACGAAATTTAAACAAATTAGTATAAGTTCTTATACAATGCAAAAATTCTACATCTATTATCACAAGATCGTATTATCACATTTTCAAACAGAAAAAAAATGCTTCAATTTTTATAAAAATTTGTGACATTGTAACTCATGCATTTGCTTAAAATACAGTGCTTTTAAAATTTCAAAGTATTTCATAAATAGTTTTTCCTTTTAACATGTAAAGGAATAGCTCATTTAGCATTATGGCATAGGAGAAAAAGGCGAAACACATTTTATAAAAGAAAAAATGTGTCAAATTGGATAAAAATGAGTAGTATGATAAAACAAGTGATTCTCTTCGGGATACTGAAGCCAGAATATGTTTAATGTTTGAGAGAGAGAGAGAGAGAATACCTTTTTAACTGTGCATATATTCCGAATTTGGGTCCTATTCTTTAACATTAGCCGAAAACAGCCTTAAATAATTTTGAGCAAGAGAAAAAGCTTTCGTAAAAGCAGAACCATCTTAAAGTTCCGATAGAATTTATTGTGAATGTAATATCAAACATTTTTACATTACTGAAAAGAGTTTGCAGAACATTTTTTTGAAAAATCTAATCGAAGCACTTTTACTGGAAATGTAGTAACTTTTGAATTATAATTGCGCCTTCGAGTGTAACATATTACTGGCATCCTGAATGCAAGTGTTTGCAGCGACTCCTTCTGTAAGTCACAAACAACAAAGGACAGGAATGAAAGCACTTAACGTCTGGCTGATAGGGATCAGTTTTCGTCCCGGTCGTCTAAGGCATGCACGGCATAGCGCTGCCCACAGTTGCCTAGTTGGTTGGGAGCTCAAATAAACACTCTTGCCTACAGCTTCCACTAAGGAGGTGACCAATTAGCAAAACACAAGATGGCAACCCAGCTTATTATTACTAGTTGATTATTTATTTATTCCATGGGGGAGTCTAGCTAAGACATCCCCAATAAATCACGACAAGTGATTCAAACGGCAACGCCACACTCGTCAACTTCACCTGCCATCTTAACAACAGACTGCCCAGAACATCAACGGACAAACGTTCCAATGACACTTAAACCAACTATAGATGTATGTATTTTGCAATAAAGGCTGAAAATACAACCTTCCCTAAGTATCGCTCAGAAAGTCCATCAACAGCAAAAATAACTTTCTTCTATAGGAAAGGGGTATGCAGCCACCCCTTCTTCCGCAAGTCGCAAGAAACAAAGGATAAGAATAAAACCCCTTGATGATTGGCCCAAATAGAATTCCTTTTCGTCCCAGTCCTCCAATTCAGTTATCTTCAAACTGTGTTCCAAGGAACCCTGAGGTTCCTCGAGGCATTCCCGGGGCTTCCACGAGTCACAATAAAAAATCGAAAATAAATAATTACAAGTTTGTAAAGCCCATTACTGTCATTAAAACTGAAAAATGTATATACAATACATAACTGTATTTTTAAACCTTTATTTTATAGCATAATAAAAGAATGCAAAAGGGTTTTTTTTATATGTACTACCTACTATATATAGATTGTTAAAATTTGTTTACTATATCCAAGGTTCGTCGAAATGATTTTAAACTCGTTAGTACAATGTTTTGCAGAACTAAATAGTATATTGGAGATCGCACACAATTTTTTTATTTGTGGAATAAAACATGTATAATAATAGAGGGGGCAACTAACTGACGTATTAAACTGACATGACAACTTATTGACATTAAAATCTAAATTTAAACAAAAACATCTCAACAATTTTAGGCTGCAAATTCATGTAAAATACACAGGATTTCTCATACAGCTACATACATTTTAATGACATTTAGAACAATGTATTAAAGTGTAAAATATTCTTCAACGTGAGTGGTCACAAAAATAAAACATAAAAACAGGTTACACGCAAAATATGAAATACGACTGCAAATAGTTTCAATAGACCTAAATTTTGATAATTTGCGTAAAAAAATACAAGAACATATCCCACTTACTAAACATAATGCATAGGTATGTGGCACTTGGATCATAAATAAATATTATTAATGTGTAAGTATAAATTATATTAAAATTACAATAAAGTTTTTAATAACTTATACAATACTTTTTTGTCTTTATGTGAAGTACCTATAACATGTTTTGATCCACTTTAAATATTATTTTATGATGTATTCTTTTAAGTGCGTGTGGGTGTGTGTAGAATGGGGTTCCTCGAGAACACCTTACAGTTCTAAGGGTTACATGAGCCACAAAACTTTGATCTAAGGCATGCACGGTCTAGCTGTGGACCGGTAGGTTGGTGGCTCACCCCTGCCAAGGTCAACAGCTTATAACTTAACAAATCATCCTGTTTTCAGTAGCTGAAAAAGTTGCATTTTTTAAAATTATATTACATTTTAAAGACATTTTTCACACTTTTTTTTCTATGGGGCCCCTTTTATTACTCTGTGTTTCTATTTCAACAGCTGTGAAGAAGACGGATCGCTTACCTGTGCCCTATGCAGAGCAAGAGGTTAGAGCTGTTGGACGAAGATCTCGTCAACCGGTCATCACTCGGATGCTGGACTTGAGCCTTTTGGATGATACTTATACAGGAATTACAAAGGTTATAATTTCATGCAGTTGTCATTACTTTACTCTGTATCATAGTGAATTGGGTTATAGATGTATTTCAAGGTAATAGAATTTGAATTTAACTTAATTGGCTTATTTCTTGAAATATTCAATTAACTCTATTCCATCAATATTCTTAGTTTCTGTACAGGATGTACATGTAATGCAATGTTTATTTTAATTATAAATTGTGAGAGAAAGTTTTTGTCATGCGTTATAAAGGTACAGAAGGAGTATTTTAATTTTTGGTTAGCACCAATGCCTTCTGATCCTTCGGGTTCTGCATGGAAATTTATAATCCAAGGTACTATGATACACAAAGAATTTGGAGACAATCTGTCATGATCATTAAGGAATAGTATTGTTTCAAATGAAAATAACTAGCATTAACTCAGTTTATGTCTGTTCAGATTTACTCCAAGTCACGTATTGGTTATAAAATTTCTTACAATGGTGGGGAAAGGTCACTTTTGACAAAACGAATAGTATGTGCATATACTGATTCAAACATTTGAATATCCCAGAATCGCCTCAATATCTTGTTCTAACAAGGTAGCTTTTGAATTTTCAAATGTCATAAATAATTTTTAAAATTTTATTTACTGTATTTATTGAGCAGGAATATATTTTAGTAAGATTAATTTATGACTTTGTGCTATAGCATCAAAAATTTGTTTTTCTTCTATATTAGAGAATTATTGTACTGAGGACCTATAATGCTCATTTAATCAATTTTCTCAAACTTAACTAAAAAATATATTTGTTTGTGTAAATTTTCTAGGGGAAGTTATCCTTATAAATATATATAATTGAATTTTATAGAAATTAATATATATAATTCAAAGACATTAATTTGATTTCAAAGAAAACATTTTATTGGCTCTAAAATAGTCTGTCAGTCGTTTTCTGACGGAAATAGGTGGCAGCAGAAATTAAATCGTTACTTAATGCTTGTTTGAATACTAGATGGCAGCACGATTAATAGGTTTTGGCAGAAAAATCATAAATTCAAACATCACTATTATGTGCCATTGAAGTTAAATGTTAGGTGTTCTTAACAATTCATATTTAGTGCATAATCATTCGCAGTCAGATGAAAAAAGAAGTTTTTTCGAATTTATTTTCAACTTGTGAACAAACATTTTGCCCAATGAAGTAATTTCACTTTACTTTTTTTGATATTTAACTAAGCATTGAAGAGTTGTTGCTTGCACATGGATAAAAGGATAGATTAATTTTTTCTAGTGAGAATTTACTTAAACTTTGTGTTGAGTTAGATGAATTATGACAATCAAATTGTATAGTAATTTCACCAAATATTTTTTTAAAATTATTAATAAAATCATGATGAAATTTATCTGAAAAATATTCAACATAAAATTGTGACTTGGCATGTAAGTGAAATTAGTTTCTTATCGAAACAAAATGTGGTATTAATCGCAGTATTTATTCAGGATTCTTTATTAGTCCTTATTTTATTGGAATATTTTCATCAATATTGAGAAAATTCACGGAATTATTGTCAAGTCGTTAAAATGTTCCAAGGACTGGAATCGGATTCAGAGAAAAGGGAAAGTTGTTTGCTTAAATCAATTATCAGTTGAAATATTTGGAAACAGTGCTGTCACGTTTAACTTCTTTAAATACATTAAAGATTAATACTGTTGTTTTAACTTTATGTGGTTAAGTTTTCTGCAGAGATGAATTTAAAAAATTATTTTGACTGGTTAATAAAATACAATCAAATAGAAACAGCCAAAAAAAATTTCTTATGATCTATCCACTCATTCTTACTATTAAACACGTTCTAATTGGTTTCTTCTGTGCTATTAAATGATTTTGGAAGGAGAAGATGCGAGTACTAAATCAAAACATTATTTTATTTATAATAGTAGTTGATTAAAAATAGTCGCAAAAAGTGATGATATTACCTTATAATTAATGAGCAATTTGCGTTTCCATACCTACAACTAATCATTCATAATTTGCTGTGTATATAGAGAAATATGAGGATAATGAATCTAGCATGAGAATTAGTTTAAGTAAGAAATTATGTTAGTTCTTCATAAGCATTAAATATGAAAATACGAATTTGCACGCATAAAATATGTATCGAAAACAAGAGTATATTTAAACTAGGCTTGGTGATATTGTGATACTTTTCTCAATTTGTCGCATGCTGCCCTATTAGTCAAGTAGTGTGGTCGTAAGCTCTTGGAAGGTGTAGTTTTAGTCGAGACCTGGTGGTTTCAACTTCTGATACCACTTAAGTACTTGAAGAACCTAACGCAAATTTACTCTGTAATGACTCAAAATCTTCACTTTGTTGGGGAAGGGTGTGTAAGTTTGGCAATTGAGATGCCCCCAGCACGTGTCGTCCTCATCAACTGACCTTGGCTCAAAATTATGAGGTCCTATGTTTTTAGCTCTCGTGTTGCTTTTAAGTGTGACGTTAGCAATCAATCAATCGGTTGTGTTATTTCCAAAAGATATTAAGTTCTCGGGCATGTAAGATAAAGATTAATTAGCGGAGTCTTAATTTTTATTTCTATTATTTGTTACCTCGACCTAGTGCGTTAAGGATTTCATTTTTGAAACCATGAATTTTTAAAAACTGACTCCAGCCAATTAATGAATGTTTGTCTCGGATTAACATTAAAATAAAATTAAGTTTTTAAAAATTGAGAATATATATATAATCTATCACAAATAGTTAAATATTTCTTAGTTTATGTTAGAGATTTCTAATGCACTCGTCATTGAGATTTTCACTTGTCTAAAACTTATGCATTCATCCTCGATTTTTTAAATAAGAAAGAACACTTTCTGAGTAGAGCTTTTAACTGCACATTTATCTACTTTGAAAGCGAGAAATAAAATTTGCAATGTACTGAAAAATGAAGACTTTCGTGTATGGGGGGTGGGGGAATACAATGGTATCAAAAGAATGTTTCAAATTTTTGAAAAAAGGCGTATGCGAATACAATTTATTTTTTTGGGTTAGAATAAACTGATCCTTTATATGAAGATATTTTTTGTCAGGCTGTTCTTTCATGTCCAGATATTTCCGTACCTTCCCATGCTGTAGGTTAAGTTCACTTCAAGAATACATCTATCTTATTTGAAATTAAATAAAATCACTTGAAAGTGTGAGTCCCTTTGTTTTGTTAAAAATGTTTTCGAAGGATTTGACTGATTGGATTGATTTTGTCTACTTTCTTTATCGTGTTTTTTATGCAATTATTGATTCATCTTTCGTAAAAGGCCAATTTACACAGTATGACTTTTTTAGATATGCAACGGATATTTATTCTTATAACCCTCTTAATCATATATTATATATTTTAGACATTGCTTTCAAAGTCCAGTAGTTGGGCTTTCAACACCTTTAATCTCGATGTTTCCACTGGGGGTCGGCCCTTATCATACCTGCTTGTGCACCTGTTTCAAGAATATGGTTTTGTGGAGCATTTTAAACTGGATATTGTTAAAGTCTGGCATTGTTTTAGTAAGTTTAATCACATGGACTTCTATATCTATTCGTATACTTCCTAATGTAAAAAATATATGTAACTTTAAGCACAGCACATTTAAATGAATTACTAAAAAATTGTTTTGTTATCTGCTTATTACTTTTTTTATGTATTAATAAAAAAAATTGATTTAAAATAGTCACAGATGCAGGGGCGTAGCTAGTCATATCAATGGTGCGGTAACCCCGAGCTATAGGGGCCCTAACGTGTAGTATTTTGGCTTTTCAGATAAGTTTTATTAATGAAATCATTTTAATTTGTTTTCTAAAAGTGGCCCCAAGGGAATTTTGATGCTGGGCCCCTATCTATCTATTACAAATCTAATAAGACTTTGTGAGCTTATTAGAGTTTGAGACTGATTGGAAATTATACTAAAGCTTTTGTTTGAGTGTTTTAAATGATTCCTTAATTTCTTACATGAAATATTTCCTTTAATATTTAGGGTATGTTTTATCTTTTTGAGAATTTTATTTGTATCAATTGATCAAGATTTCTCGTAATAGTTCCCTTTTTTTTTTCTTACAGATTTAATGGAAGCGGCTTATCACAGACATAATCCGTATCACAATTCAGTCCATGCAGCAGATGTCACACAAGCTATGCATTGTTTTCTTCAAGAAACCAAAGTATGAAGACTCTTCTGATGAAATATTTTTATTATATTAACCTTATCTTTTCTTATCCAGTATACCTAGTTGAAAAGAATTAGTAAATTGTTTTAATATGAATTTTATTCTAGTTTGCCAGTAATCTAACTCCTCTAGAGGCTATGTCATCCGTTATAGCAGCAGTCGCACATGATCTTGATCATCCTGGAGTTACTCAGGCATTTCTAGTGGCCACATCGAACCATCTAGTGAATCTTTATCATGTAATATTTTCTATATATGTTGAATTTATTGTTTCCAACACATTCACATACATTAAAGTTTAATATCCTTTTATAAAGTACCGTAAGCGTCTATATCTAAAATTTTATATTTAAGTGGGAAGAAATGCATACTGTTCTGAAGTTCAAATAAAAAAATATAGTGTATTGAGCCAACGGCGTTTATCATTTAGTGACTTAAATTTTTTGGTTATTTTAGGCCTCTAAAGCCAAGTTATACCAAAAAATATCGAATAATTGATGGAGGCTTAATCTTTTCTTGGCCATTAAAATTCAGGATCTTCGTCTATGTTGAGAATCCTGTTCGTTCTTGTAAAACTTTCAAATTTATAGTTTTTGAAAAATTTTAATAATTTGCCCTCTAATTCACAAATTAAATATTTTTAAGGAAATTCATTGAAGATACGGAGAAACTGCTTTAATAACTTCGGAACCCTTCAGAGATAATTTTTAATCTCGCATCTTTATGCGATTTTTTCCCCTTAATTATAGATATAAGGTGATATTGAGGAACCTGGTTCCCTCTTAAAATATAATTATTACTTGTTATGGATTGTACTTGGGTTTCTTTAAGTTAAAAATTATTTTTAAATTACCAATAGTATTACATTTTTGTAAAACTAACAGTTTGTGTATAATGTAACAATGTAACGTTAGGATGTGCTAATATTATTAAATGTTGTTTATTAGAATTATTGTAATTGCATCCCGTGTTTAGATATAATGAAATCTAATATTTCAATTCTCTTGCTTCAAAAAGTCCACTATAAATTTGGAACACATCTCTAGGCAGAAAATGTTCCATATTTGCATTTAAATTTGTGACATTATAGCTAATACATCCTTTTACATTTTAATATTTTTGAAATCTAGAAATATTTTTAAAATACAGAGTTTTTTTCTCTTGAGCATGTAAATTTCACCATTTTAGCATTACAATTTAGGAAATATAGGAAGCGAAATATGGTAAGTAATGTAACCCAGGGAAAATGAACTAACTACATACATAAATGAGTAGTAATATAATATACACTGTGCTAAAAAAATGCTTAAGTGATTTTTTTATGACTTATTTTTTTCCCCTCCATGACGCGATAGCCTTAAAATCGGCATGGCCTACTTTTAATCTACAACATATTTCTATCATATTTTACAATTCTGTATCCTGCTAATGCAGAATTAATACGAATTTCTTCATGATTTCCTAAAAAACTATCTTTACTAAATTTTAAATCGTCGTATAATTTTTATTATGTCGTTCATGTTGGTCTGTCTCAAAATTGAATTAAAAAAAATAGTTCGGAGCTTTTTAAACTTACTAGAAAATAAGAATCTTTCTATTAAAGTTTGTTATAATTCCTTATTTGTTATCTTTGGGAACTTTTATTGATTCTATTTGCTGAAATGGCTATGAATCTTACTGAAATAAATTTTACCCCCATAATCTATTTGCTTCAAAATTCATTGTTCTTGCATAAAATATGTATAATTGTAAAAAATGTAGTATTTTATCGCATTTCTCTCTTTATTTTCAGAATTCATCTGTGCTTGAAAATCATCATTGGCGAACAGCGATATCTTGTCTTAGTGAATCTGGAATATTCAATCACCTAGACAAAGATACCTGGTATAGACATTAAGAATAACTTTTTTGGAAATTTTTTTATGTATTTACATGTATGCTTGGGTGTATTTGTTTTTATATATATGCGTACACTAAAGAGCCAAAAAACTGGTATTCCTGCCTAATATCGTGTAAGGTCCCCACGAGTAATTGAAAATGTAATAGATACATGACATAGATTCACTGTATCTTCTGAAGTTTTACTGAAGACAATACACACCATGAATCTTGCAGAGCACTCCTTTAATCCACATGAGTGAGAGGTAGAAAAGATTTTTTATGAAAAGCCTCATTGCAAAGCATCTTCAATATGGCCAAAGATATTCATATCTAGGGATTTAGGTTACCTGTGGAAGTATCTCAAGTCAGAAGTATTCCCGAAGCCACTCGTTAGCAACTCTTGTCACTTGGAGTGTTAAATTTTCCTCCTGGAATTGTCGATATCCTTTGGAATGGACATCAATAAGTGTTGGTGATTGGACAGGATACATGCCAGAATCGTAAGCAGACACATCGGGGATCTCATATCGTGCTAAACTCCCTACGCTGAATACCGTCACAGAACATTCCTCTGTTAGATAGAACATTCCTCTATTTACAAGTAGGGTTCATGGATTTATAAGATATTTCTAAACTCATCAACAGTCTAATAGTGGTGTTAGTGAGTGAGCTCGTGTGAGGCATAACTTTTGTGCTTTTTTAGTTAACTTATGATAGACGAATGGTCCTTTGTCACCAATACTTGACTGTTGAACAGTTCACACGCTGACACTTGTGGATTGCCTAACTTTGAATTACGCTGTAATTTGAGAAAGTGATTGCCCGCCTATTTTGCTTAAGTTTTTTCGTCAGTCGTCAATGGCCCTATTCTATCAAGTTATTGTTCCCCACCCACTACGATGTCGGAGATTTGATGTTTTACTGGATATCCGATATTCTCGATATACTCGGGAAATAATCGTAATGAAAATCTAAATTTCATTGCTTCTTCGGAGACTATTCCAACTCATGCGCCGTGTAATAACACCACGTTTAAAATCACCATTGTAGCAACAAGAACTAATCTAACAGCTTTGGCAGATGCCAATCAGCGTAGCGTGATGCGCTGCCGATATCACGTTACTCTGTGTACCCTCGTATGTACCAGTTTTTCTGGCTGCTCGGTATACATTCTTTATATTGCATTCGCTTTACTCTGAAAACATTATACCTCATTTAAGATACCAAACGTGTTCTGAATTATTCGTAATATTAGTGCAGTGGACTTTAACCTAAAAAGTTTGATACAACATATGTATTGATTCATTATTTTGTTACCTTTAAAGTTTCTCACTCATCTAAAATCAATTGTTTATTGGATTTTCCCTAATTTCTATTTTCATTTATATTAACTTTGCTAAGTAAAATAGATTTATATTTATATCTTAATATATTTACATTATAAAGTGAATTTTTATTAAATATTTTAATGAATTATTCCAGGCAGGACATTCAGAGGCAAATTAGGTCATTAATTCTGGCAACAGATATAACAAGACAAAAAGAATTCCTTGCTAGATTTAAAGTAAGTTTTAATTGGTTACTTTCCGTATAAAAATGCATTAAAATAGATTTCTAAGTTGAATTACGGTAAAATTTTTTGATTGTGGTATTTATTTATTTTAGAACTACTTAAGTTCTGAATCCTTGGACATGGAAGATACTCAGTATCGTCATTTTGCACTGCAGGTAAAATTAATTTTTAAAGTAGATCGCTTCAAGAATTTGTAAAAGAATTTTACTTGAATGGGATTAAATAGCAATTTTATGAATTTTAAAAATATTTCAGTCATTTAAAATTTCTGCACTTTATGTAGATGATATTCTATCTTATTAAATTTCTGGTCTGTTGTGTATTATCTGTCAACAAACATAGACTTCTCTGAAAGCTATTATTAATAGCTTTATAATTAGTCTTTTAAATAGGTTTAGAGACTTGAGATTTTAATTGACACTTAATTGTAGAAATGTGGCTGATTAAATCATTATTGCATAAATACTATGGGTATTTTCTTAGTAAATTGAAAGGTACTATTATCATAAACATTAGTTCTTCCGTTTACAATGAAAGATTAGATAATTCTAATTAACATTTGTGAAAAATTAGTTTCTAGTTCTTTTTCTAAAATATGGATTTATCCTTTTTCTGAAAAATGAAGTCAAATTTCACTCAACTGTGAGATGTAAATTTGTGAGCAGCTTATTTTTTCCTGTGTCATTATCCATCATCATCCGTATGAATATGTGTTTTTATGCAGATGATTAATTTTAGCATTCCTTTAACTTGTTTAAAAACGTTAAAAGGGGGGAGGGGTGTTAATGATTAGATCAATTTCCTCTTACCTCATACAATTCTTTTTTTAATTTATGTTACTGATATCTATAAAATCTGATATATCTGATATTTATAAAATTATATGTGTCTTTTAGTCACTTACTGTTTGCTTAAATATTATTTGAGTATCATATATTCTCCTCCCAAGGTGTAAATTCATAAGCTTTTTCATCTTCATTTGTTTCTTGCATGTATTGTTTAAAAATATTTGTTAAAGATACATATAATATCAAAAAGAAACTTTTATTGTACTTAGAATTTGTTGGACTTATCTCCATTGATATTAAAAGTACTAACTTTTAATTGAATTTTCATTAAATATTAGTGCTATCAAAGTAACTTTAAATTATTTGCTATGAAGGTTTCAAAACATATATTACTAGTGGTGTCATCCTGGCATAGTTATAAATAAATCATAATACTTTTAGATAGCACTAAAATGTGCAGACTTGTGTAATCCTTGCCGTCCATGGGCAATAAGTCAAAGATGGAGCTACCAAGTATGCCAGGAATTTTATCGGCAAGGTAAAAATTTGTACTCTTTTGGTTTATTTTAAAAAATATTTATTACACTCTGCATTTAGAAAATAAGAGCTAAGTAGCTTCTGCCATCTTATCAAATGTTTTGGACATTGCATTAATTTGTATTGATAGAATACATGTTTTTTAATTAGTTATTATATTTTTTTATTTGAGAATGAATAATGTAACCTTCTTCATAAAATTAATTGGGAAGAATAAACCTTCTGTGCTATTGATTTAAAACACTATTGATTGTTATATCATTTGTGTTTATTTTGGTGAGAAAAAAAAAATCCTGATATTTAAAGAGAAGGGAGTCTGTGCTACTATTTTAATTTCTTGGAGTCTTGTGGTTTTTAATTTTATCTTTAAACATATACATGAAATTTAAATAAATAAATACTTGAATAAATAAAATTAAATGTTAATTTTTCTTACTTGTTATTATTAGCTATTTTACCAGTTTATTATTTTATTCTCCAAAAAATATTTTATATTAGCAAGTTATCTTCAAACTGTTTCTTCTTGGAAAAAAAATGCTGTGTCCTAAACATTTTAGTATCTAAATTGCTTCTAAAAATTCCATGTTTTCATATTTTACTCAATTCTCATGAAATTACCTCTTAAAATCATTTGAGATATTTTGTATAATGTATTGTACTGAAAACTGTGTGTGTGTTTCATAATTTAAAAATATTATATGAACGAGAATTTCATAATTTCTGATCACATTCAGAGTTTCAAGTTTTTGTAAAATAAAGAAAAAAAATTTAAATGAAGTTATTTTGGAAAGAGTAACGGTTATTAGCAATTTTAGTTATTTTAAAAAACAATTAGAGTAAAATAAGAACTAACACCGTGCTAGCCATACTGCTGAAAAGAAATATTGCCAGTAAACTTCTTCAAACTTGTAAGAGGTTATGTTTATTGAAGTCCTGTTTGTGTTAATTAAAGAAATTTTTTAATAAAGCTTATTTTACATTTATCTTAGGAGCTTATGAAAGACAACTAAGATTACCTGTAACACCTACCTTTGATTGCAGTAGAACCAAAGTTGCAAAAATTCAAGCTGGTAGGTTTGAATCCTTTTTTTTTCTTTTTTTGCCTAAGATTTTTTGCCCGTAATTAGATATGAAAAATTACAAATATATTGGTGAAGAAATTTCACATTTCCTATTTTATATCTACTTAAAAATATACAGTTCTGTCGTGCTCTATTTTAATTACGAAAAAAATATTCTATTTACTGTGACAGGTACTTGAAAATGTATAAATTGTCTAAATACTGATCACTGTGTGGTGTTAACTTCATTGTGAAGCTAAAAATTTAATTAAAAAAAATCAATTTGGACATTGAAACAGATGGTACATCAGCAAAACTAGAAAATAAAATTTCATGAGATAGCTAATATTTTGCTATATATCGAGAAAAATTCTTTTGGAATCTGTTTGAAAAACAACAGTATATTGTAATTATTACAAATATTCTGCTGAGCTGATGCATTTCCCCCCCCCCCCATTTTGCTTCTCAGAATGAAGGTTTTTTTAAAAAAATTAAGTATGAATCTCGTTGAGCAATTTTCTTTGTTCATTACAATTATTTTTCAATATTTTTAGACACATTTCTGTGTTAAGTTTTAATGGTCTTACTATGACTTTTTGTACTATTAATTTTTCATTCACTATGTGTTTTTATTAGAAGCTATTTAATTTTAAAGAAACAAGGTAAATATGTGATTGTTTACTTATATCCAGTAACTGAGACATTTTCATTCAAGTTTAGAATGTTTTGTCTTTGTTATTTTTTCTGCTACAAATCTAAGAAATTGCAAAAAAAGCCAATTTCTGATCTAAATATTTTCCTTATTTTGTAATTTTAATAGAATTATTTTTTCCCATAATAAGCTCTATTGTTAACAAATTTGTAAGAATTTGTTGTGTGTGAAATATATCATGCTAGTGGTTTGCTTTATATACATTTTCATAATTTTTTCTCATGCTACTTTTTTAAAAATTCAGATACCTTTCAAATTTAAAAGGTGTTGATATTTAAAGACTAATTTATTTTACATGCAGTTTCTATAAAATCTAGAAGATTTGATATCCAAAAGAAGTATAAAAGAAATTGTATGGAACTTGTAAATATATGAGTAAGACAGAAGATAAGTACTGGATTGGGTATAAAATAAAAATTTTACTAATGGAAAAGTTCAATTATACTGCAGGCTAGAGAATACTTATTCTTGTATAAGGAGAGGACATATTGAGATTTTATAATGAAGATATTTATTGTATTAATTTTGATTACAGTTATGTAAATGTTAATACTTTATAAATTGAGTTTCTTAGAAGAGAAGATGTATAAATAGAATATCAGAAAATTTTTTCATTCAATAGTTCGAGTTTTTATTAAATAAATAAATTGAAATTGAAAACTACAAACATTACCTCTAAAAGTTTTATTTTAATATGTAGTACTTTTTTAATGATGGAACAGTTCAAAATAGCATTTCATATATTATCTCAATAAATTTTGAATTGTTTGATGCAATACTTAAAATTTGATTTAGTTTAAACTGTTGCAAATCTTTGCATGGTGCATTTTTAATTTTATTGTAGTTCCAACATGTTCTCAAATCATTCGCATGCAAATTTATTTATACATAGTTCCTTTGCAGTTAATTTGGTACTGCCTCAGTATTATTGTTGATTTGGAAATTGAATCCAAAGAAATATACACTGCTGTTTGTAAAAATTGCAACACCATGAAGGAATCATCAGAGTTAAATGAACTTTGCAGCAAATATCAATCGTGTGCAGCACCCTCTGAACTGATGCTGAAAGGGTATAAATAGAGGACTGTAGCGGGATGTTGAAAATAGTTAATGATTATTTGTTTGTGGAGAACGTTTAGCGAAACCTAAGTATGCCTCTACGACGAAATAAGGAGAAATTTCAAATACTTACGGAGTTTGAACGGGGGAAGGTTATTGGCTTTCGAGAAGGATGATTTTCTTATCGCGCTGTAGGAGCTCGTGTGCAGCGGAACAGTTCCACAGTGATGCGAATTTGGAAGCAGTAGACCGACGAGCACCGAACAACTCGAAAACCTGGCAGTGGACAACGGAATGTGACGTCAGCGTGCTACAATCAACGCCTGCTACGCATGGCGGTGAATGACCGTACTGCTTCCTCCAGGCAGTTGGCAGCACATTGATCTACTGCTGCTGGTGTACTAATGTCGGCTTCGTCAATTCGTGGACGTTTGCTGCATAGTGGTTTGCGTGCGAGGGTACCTTTATACAGGATCCATTCACGGACGCAGCCATCCCCATTGATGGTTGCGTCTGTAATGGGCTCATGAGCACAGAGCCTGGCAAGCTGATTGGCACCAAGTTGTCTTTTCAGATGAATCACGCTTCAGTTTATGAGACCATGATGGCCGCATTTGTGTTAGAAACTATGCCGGTGTCTTCAAGGCATCTCTGGAGCTATTTTTCAGCAGAATAGTGCACGCCCACATGTTGAAGACTGTTCGAGACCCTAACACATGCTACATTTTCCATAGCCCGCTTATTCGCCGGATATGTAGCTTATTGAGCGCATGTGGGATTTGATTGATCGGCGTCTTGCTTGTGATCCGCGTCTTACAGCTTCAAAAGACGAACTTCTGCTGATCATACAAGCAATATACAATTCTCTCCCACAAGCATACATTCAAAATCTGTTCGACTCCTTGCCACGTCCCCCTCAGGGGCTCACCTTTTTAGGTGAGTACAGTACTCACAATCCCGATATGGCCTAGTGGTCTTTTCCTTTTCCCAAGGGGTTTACTGTCTTTGATAAACATGGATGATTGGATTATTTTTCATTATTAAAAACAATGTTGGATTGGTTTTGCTTTTGTAATGCGTTAATTTGATTTTGTTGTTTATTTTTTCTTCTATATTTTCGTTATTTGTATTGGGTTTACTAACACCGTTGGTTTACAACCCGTATGTTTGCCGTGTGCGGTGTCCCGTAAGGAGGAAAATGGTGTCCTGGGGATACCTTTGCATTCCCTTTTTTTTTTTAACATTTTTAAATCCCGTGCACCACGCAATGTATAACACGGGCATACAACACAGACAGAAGAAAGGATTACAACACAAACATCCATGCCTTCTCCGGGATTCAAACCCAGTCCCTACGGCACAGCAGACAGCTTCACTGACCACTATACCTGATGGGCGGCTTGCGTTCCCTTTGGCCCATGCTTTGCTGTGGACGGGAGGCAGGAGTGAGAACGCTCCTGTCAATCGGCGGGTGATAATTAGTCTCTTAGCTGCAGATAAGGGGTGGAGGGTTTGATGCCCAGATGCTGTAGCATTATATTCTGGGTGTACTCCAGGTTAGCGCCGTTAATTCTGATGATTCCTTAATGGTGTTGCATATTTTACAAACAGCAATTTATGATGTAGATAAATGTTAAAAAAGATAACAAATATATTAAAGAAATTTTAATTGATGTCTGCATGATTTTAGCATTTTTTTATGTTTAATGTATATTTTTAATTTACTAAAGAAATTATAGAAATAAAAAAGGCACATTAACTTTTATCTAATTAAATTACGATTACTTATTTTTAAGTTCACGCTCAAAAACGTTCTGTAAATTTGGTCATATTTTGCCTTGAATTTTAGTTCAACTAACAATAATAAATATAAAATGTTCTTCAATCATTATCTAATTCTTTTCTAATTTTTGCTCGTTAAATCTTCTAAATACCATCTCACTTGATATTCTGAGTAAAAACTTTTTGAATGCATATGAGTGTAATTGATGAATTCTTTAAGAACTTTCTTTTATAATCATTTTAACATATATTTGTATTCTAATTTTAAAGTTTTTAATTTGAAATATATAGGAAACTGGTATTAAAGTATTGGATTGATCTTATCTTAATAAATTCTATTATTATTTTCTAATATAAAGCATGTAACAAAGTTGCTAGAATTGCTTGATTTATTTTTATTTCCTTACACTTTTGACTTAATTCTAATCAAATGTTTGATAGATTTTTTTCAGTTTGTTGTTTCTCCCCTTTTTGAAACATGGGACCATTTCCTAAAGACTCCATTGTCGCATGAACTCTTAGAAAATCTTCAACATAATTTTACTCAATGGCAGCAGAAGATAGTAGTTCAGCAAGCAAGTGAAGCTGAAAAAATTGAAAGTGAAATACCTCAAATTAAGATAGACTCTACTTCAGTATCATCTGAATCACAGCCATTATCTGAAAAAGATTCAGATGATAGAATGCAATTGCTTTCTGCTGATTCTGACATTGTTCTTAAACAGCACAGATCCAAGAGTGACAGTGGACTGACACCAGGTTTACTTTCCCCAAAAATTCACATGGAAACTTATTCAACTGAGGAGCTTCATCCTAGCACCACATTATTATCACTTTCCAGCATTACCAACACTGTTCAGTTAAGGCAGGTTTATGCTGCAACCAAAGTAGAGAGTCATCTTATATGCCCTACGGTTTTCCAGCCTCTTTGTACAAATATGGTAACAAAGGAAGCAAACTCTAGTGAAATCAGTTGTCCAACTACTCAAACTTGTGATGAAGTTTGCTCAAATAATGAGGAAGGTAAAAATGATAATGACAATGCTCAATGTTGTGTGAATATTTCATGCCCCAATGGATGTGGCACTCCAACTACACCAGAAAAATCTCCTACTTTACATATACATAGAACAAAACAAAGGTCTCAGTCTTTAATTAATGATTCTGATGATCTGAAACACTGCGCCCAGGTATTGCAAAATCGAAGAGCTTCAGACTTTGATTTTTACCTATACAATAACGTATGTGCTGCACCTAATTCCATTTCATCCAATTCAAATAAAGAGTCGTCATTTGAATTACAACACAGTTTTGAGACCCGTTTGTCCTCAATAACGAATGATAGCGAAACTTCCAGTAAATCACCTTCCATAGGTAGCAAAAATAAAAGAACAAATTCACTTACTTCATCAAATATATGTTCAAATAAACAGTGTTCAAGAACTACATGTGTTTGTAGATCAGATTCAGATAAAAAGATTCCATCTTGGTGTTGGCATATCAGCCGTAGCTTCTCTGCAGAAAGACCTATTAAACCAACCCATGACTTTGATTCTCCTTTACCTTCAGGTCATAGTTCTTCTAGTCTAAATTATGCTGGACACAGTCGCAGAAGGGGGTCTGCCCCTGTAACATACTCTGTCGGTACTGAAGTCGGTGTTAGTCATGTCTCTAGCATTGGGGATATCGATTCCAAAGATGATTTGATAAGTGGTTCTGAAACTAACTATGCAGCTGGTCGAAGATGGTCGATTCCTATTGAAATACCAGGTACGTTAATTATTTCAGAATTTGAGATAAATATTCAATTTTTAACTGTTTCTTGTTTTTTAAATATATGTTTGAACAATTTACATGAGTTGTATATATATTTTTTTCTGTATTTATTGGAACATGTTGCATTTTGGTGTTTGGAATATTTACTTTGAAAATTCAAGGTTATAATGCATTAATTTTTGAATCTTTATATTATCTTTATGATCTCTGTGGTTATAAACTTAATTTATAAATATTCATTACACAAACAATCTATCTCTGAAAACTTTTGAATAGGTTTTAATGTTGACAGTCGTAGTTAAAGTTTATGCAATTCATGAATTTTTGCGAAATATTTCTGAATATATGATAAACTAAGCTGTGATTAGTTTATGCAATTCATGAATTTTTGCGAACTATTTCTGAATATATGATAAACTAAGCTGTGATTAATGGCATTCTTTTTTAGAATTTTAAATATTACATACAAGTAATATTAATAAATGTCTTAATCCTGAAATTCTTGCATTGCTTTAATTATAGACAACTTACGTATAGATCTAGTATATTTTGTATTTTAATGCATCAATATCAAAAATATAACAAAAAAAAACCTTATTTTTAATTACCTTACTATATACTGCAGTGATTAGAATCTTGCTGGTGCAAAAAGAAAATGGTGCATAATCTTGTGTCATATTCCATAAAAAGTTTGTCCCTCAAAATATAAGCATTTAGAATATTTAATAAATAGTATAATGCTTGGGTGAATGTAATGAAATTTAGAAGGTAACTGTGTGAACAAAAACTTAAGAAATGCATACATTTGCAATTAGCATGTTTTGACACAAATTATAAATGGTTTAATCTATAATTGAATTGATTTAAATCTAAGCATTACATACATATGGAAATCATTTGAAATGACATTTAGCTTACTCAGTAGCATTTTTGAGCCTTCAGAAAATTTTACACTTGCTTAAGGAAACATATATTTATTTATCCAACGCCTGTGCTTGGTTTCTTGACCATTTGACGCCGAGCCTCCCATTACCGACTGACGATGTCGTCAGTTGGGTATTCATCCAGTGTATTGGAGCTGGTAGTCTCCATCCATTCTGGCATGGCCTCAGAGTGGGAAGGCCTCATCAGCAGCCAGGATAAGCCAGTGGAGGTGTGCTCCCAGAAAGTCATATCCGGTGGTTAGGTGAAAGCGGACAACAGCCTCGGCTCTTTCCAGGTGCCTCGGGATTGGACCCACAGTGGCCAGAGTTTCCCAAGGCTCTTGATTTTTTGGGTCACGGAAGTAAATTTGTCAATGAATGTAGAAATAATGATCTTTGCTCTTCCGAGAGCAGGAAACATGTTCAGATATTTGGAAGTAGTGTGATGAACTTGAAATGTTTTGTGAGTTTGGTAATGATGCAAAACGAAGTTTGATTCATCTAATTTCTGTGACAAGGTTATATTGGCGTAAATATGATAATTATAGAAAACAAAAAAATGTTTTACTGTTAATTGTCTAGTAATACTGTTAAATGTGTGCTTAAATTTCAAACTTGCAAAATTAACTATTAAATTTTTATTAAATATAACCATTTCCTACAGTAGACATTCATTAATATATTTTAAAATAATTTATAAAGGCTGCAAAGGGGAGTTTTGGGAAAACCTTGTGTCGTATATATTTGTGTCATAGGTGTGTTTGTGTTTTTTACATTGAACCGAGTGTTAGAATAACTTTAAGTACATTGTTTCCTTTGTACATTCCTATGTACATACATTTCCTATGTCATATTCTAAATACATTGTTTAAATTATTTACTTTATTTAACTCTAAATACATATAGGAAATCTTTGCAAATAATGTTTACAATCTATAAAATGTTTTTCATTAGTATTTTTTCAGAAAGTTATAAGATTGTATTTTTAAATGCACTTCACATGAAACCGAAAAAAGCATTTATCATTTCGTGATGGTACAAGCAACATTTCTCAAACCATAGGCACAAATATTTCACCTGAATTCTTTAATTATTTTACATATTCATACATTTTTAATAATTCAATATAACTTAAATTAATTCATCTGTGATATACACTCAAGAGCCAAAACATTATGACTACCTGTCAGCAACGAGTTGGCCCTCCTTTGGCGACCAGATGCTTAAGCAACGGTCAAGCAAATCCGAGATATTGCGAATTCGTGGTCTTTGAACTCTGAGCTGCCGTCCCATTACATCCCTAATGTGTTCTATCGGATTGAGATTCTGTGAGTTAGGCGGCCAGGACATTAACTAGAATTCAGCATCATGTTCCTGGAACCACTCCAACACAATTTTAGCCTTGTGACACGGGGCGTTATCCTCTTGGAACATTCCATTTCCAGCTGGAAAAACAGAGGTCATGTAAGGGGTGCAACTGGTCCGCAATGATGTTCAGATACCCTGTAGCATTCATGGTCTGCTCTACCACAACCACGGGTCCCAGAGAATTTCCCCCAAAGCATAATACCGCCACCACCGGCCTGTGTATGACCTACTGTACATTGAGGGAGCAACTGTTCGCCTGGAAGACGGCGTATCCTGACACGGCCATCGGCGTGATTAATGACAAACCGTGATTCATTTGACCGGGCAACTCTCTCCCACTGATCCATGGACCAGTCGCGATGTTCCCGGGCCCAGCGCAGGCGCAGTTGGCGATGACGCTTGGTCAATGTAGGCACACGAGTGGGACGTTTGCTGCGTAGCCCCATATCCAACAGTGTCCGCTAAACAGTGTGCTCCGATACTATTCTACTTGGCCCTGCATTGTATTGGGCTGTCAGCTGAGCCACTGTCAGGCTCCGGTTTTGCTTCACCATGCGAGACAGTCTCCGACGACCTTTTTCTTTGATAGCGTGTGGACGTCCAACACCATGTCATCTACTGCTGGTTTCACCGTCATTCATCCACTTTGCATAAGTACTAACAACTGTACTGTAGATCGCGAACAACCCACAAGTCGTGCAGTTTCGGAAATACTTGTTCCGAGCCTTCGAGCCATTACAATCTGCCCTCTATCAAAGTCGCTTAGATCCGCAGTCTTTCCCATCACACAGAAGTAAGTGAAAGAATGATTCTTCAGACTCTCCAGTAGCAGTTAAATACCACTTCCACCTGATCACATGCCTTCCACGTCATCCAGGCGAGTTCATTGCAAAATGTAGGGGTGGTCATGTTTTGGCTCTTGAGTGTATGTACCTTTCATGGGGAAAGATATTTTTAAGTATGATCCTAAGATTTATCGGACCACAGAGTTTACAGCATGGTTTGTAAATATATTCATTGTTTGTCAGAATAATTTAAGAATTCTATCTTATCACAATGTATTACTTTCTGAAAAATGAAATTTCTGTTTAACTCTTCATTTATATCTTAGATTAAATATTTTTCTGTATTTAATTCATTGATATATTTCTATCTTTTATAAAATGAAATATTTATCAACTATTCAGCTTGTATGTTTGCTGTTTAAATTTAATAAAGGGACCAGGAGTATAGTTTTATTTCCCCTTTCTGTACTCATTAAATTTTTATGAATGAATGTAATTTGTTTTGAGTAAACTTTCACTTAGCACCTGATGAACTGTTAATTATAGATCGCGCGTGCATGCTATGATATAGGTATTATTCAAAGAGAAATGAAAGAATACCATTTATATAACTCTTTGTTTCTCTTTACTAGTTACATTTTAGAAAAATACTTTCTGACATTGAAGGTCTTATGAAGAGATGGTATGCCCAACTTGTGGGTGAGTAGTTAGTATTTGGGTCCTATCTTAGGGGAAGGGTTAGTAAGGGATCTTTTTTATATTTTGGGAAGTACCTTAAAACTTTTGCTGTGCAATATTCCTTTTGTCTCCCTTTTTTTTTAAAAAATCCAATAAGACCAAACTGTATTTTAAAAATTCTTTCAATTTTTAAATTTTTAACAATTTGAAGATTGTTAAATTTTATTTAAAAAATACGTTTCCATCAATTTATTTGCTTTTTAATTGTTTTGGTGAGCAATTTTTTGGTATAGTAATAAACAAATTCTGGATTTTTTTAATTTAAATCTTAAACTTTTTTATTTATATTCAATAATTTGTTAGCAGATTGCTAAACATTTTGAGTTTGACTTAAGTAAAAAAAATTCCACAAAGAATAATTTTTCCTTATGATAACAAAGATTTTTTGTTTAAATATTAAATTGTAAGAATTTTAGCATGTTTTTTTTTCTTAATCTTTCTTCCATATCTTGGAATTTTCTATGCATCATAGGTATATTTAAACAAAAACTGGGATATGGCACATGCCGTACAAAAAATTCTTTTTTTCTTACATAATACTTGATGTAAAAGAATAACATATTATGATTTGCTAATTTACCTATCCACTCTTAATTTTTTATTTCTTGAATGCCCTTTTATTATTAAACTGTATATCTGTGAAAATAGTCAGGAGGCTCCTGTGTGTGATTTAATTTAATGTATCTTTTTAAATTTCTATCACTTCTTTACTGGGATAGAATTTTATTCTGAATTAAAGTAAAGTAAGAATTTATACTATTTCTTGTAGTTTTGTAAATTCTTATTGTGGGTTTTATTGAATTTAATAAAAAAAATTTTTTACTTTTCTGTATGTAGTTAAATTTTTAGTGATAAATTGCAAAATAGATGTAATTTGTCATAGAAAGATATTGAAAGTTTTTATCAAAAGTATTTATTTTAAATTGCTATTGGAAATGTTCTTCTAGATTTTGTCTTTACATATTTTCGTTCATTTTTATATGCACCTATTTCATAAATAATAATTTAATCTATATTACTTGTGTTACATATAATTGTTTTGATGTGTGTATTCTACATTTCTCGAATATTATAAAGGTTGTGCTTTAAATATTTTGTCTAAATATGTCTTAAGGCATTTTTTCTTTTGTAAACGGCATTCTTTTTCGACTGTTTAAACTACATTTTTATCCAGTCTACCAGATGTTTATTGATAATTTTATTATTCTGTTAAAGTAATTTTTCAGATTGTAATTTCATTGTACATTTTATTTCTTACCTCGTATTCAAAATGTGATTCTCTTATTTAAATTTTTAAAAAAAATTAGTATGTAATTGTTCTGAAAGGTGGTATAACAGTTATTTTATATTTATGAATTTATGTACATATATTTTTGTTAAATAATAATATGCTCCATAATTCTTTTATAGATATGAAAGTACCCAATTCTCCTTCAAATGTTTCAGAAAACTGCCCTACCATCCTTAGTACAAGAAGAAGTAGTTTTGGTTTATTGGAGCCCCTTCTTGCTGTGTCTGCTTTAGATACGGAAAATTCTAGAAGACAGACCCATTCTCCATTGGTTAAGCCAATTCATCATAGTTGTCGCATATTTTCCTGTCATGAACAAAAAGACCAATTTGAACACAGAGACAAGAAGACTGTTACATCTTCCTACTCTTTTTTACCTTTTACATCATCACCACAAACATCAGTACAAAGAAGAGGTTCTTTACCAGCTGATCTCTACAACAGTGGAGAAAAAAAGGAATTCTCTGAAACTAAATCAAGTTTTCTATTTGATCATGGTCGCATGCATGGCTCACCTGGTGATCTCTTAAGTGTACTTATTGGACCGTCTGGCATGCTCAATACAATGCACGATATCGTCAGCGGTCAGACAATCTCTGAGCGATCATGTACTGCTGCTCAAAATAGCTCAAGAAGGAGATCTGGTGGATTAGAAATGTGTGTGTTGAGTGGTTTATGGAGATCACGAACTAATGACATGGCTATGAGTGTAGGTATGGAGAGTAAATTAAATTTACGAAGGCAACTACTTGAAGCTTGGACTTCTTGGAGAATAGAGCAGGGTAAAATCAACCCCAATGTAGGCACACCTTCGACCATATCTGCTCTTGGTCCACAATTTGTGTATCAACAAAGAAGAAACTCTGTGCCACTTAATGTATCACTATTGTCTGTAAGTTCAGGTAGGTTACAAATCTAGAATCTCTATTGTACTCTATACTTTTCCTTTAAATTATAATTTTGTTGTACTATTTACAAGTCTCACTGTTCCTTAAGAAAAATCAAGTTAATTTTAGTAAAAAATATTTGAGAGTAGAAGATGCATGCTAAGTATGCTATTTATTACAAGGATTTGAATTATATGTGTGTGCTCTCTACAAAAATGTGTTTTCTGCAAATATGTATTTTATTCTTAGTTTTTATTATTATTTATATCTTTATAAATTTCTAAGAAATTTTCAATGTGGTTATTTAATTTAGGAAATTTTCTAAAATTTCAAACAGCATACACACAATTTTTACTTACTTTGTGTACGTATTCAAATTATAATTTATTAAATAATTAACATAATTTGTGTTATAAGAACGTATTTCAGACTTTGTAATTCTTTGAGACACAGTTGGTTATAGCTCAAATATTTTCCTGTTGCATTTTTTTATTGGATTGATTTTAAAAAGCTAATAAATGTATAGTTTATTAATATCCATCTAATAAATTTCAATTATGACACGAATTTAAAAGTTACATCATTATGCTAAAAACAATGCAATTGTAAATTTGTTAGTATTATTCAATTTATTTACAAAAAGCTTATTTTTGATTATCTGATGTTACAGAAAATACTCTCAGTGATGAACAGGATAGCTGAACCTTCAATTTGGAAGAACTGTTTTTAGAGCGTAGGTTCTCTGCATGCAAAAGAAACAGGAAAGGAGTATTTAATGTATCATTTTCCATATCAACAATTATATGTAATATAAAAGATTCAATGAAATAATGATCTGAAAAGCTGTCTTCATGTAGGAATACTTTTGGTGTTTTCTGAGGTTTATGAAAAAGCATATTTGGAAACATCTGTTTAGCTACATATGTCATTATAATAGTCTTGAATGGTTAAATAGTCCTGAATGTAGATGGTAGACTTTGTGTGTATTCTGACTTGGACTGAGAATGTATATCTGTGTGGAAAGATATCCTCCTTTTCCTTCATTGTGCTGAACAATTATTCCATAATAAATTATTTGTTTTAATTGAACCATTCTTACCAATTGTAAACACTCATTAATTTATTTAGTATTTTATTCATAACTTAAGTAATTTCAAATACTCTATCAAATATTTGTATAATAAAGTGTTTTTAATTTATTGTCATTAATTGTTTATATGTGAACTTTAATGTCAAATAATAAACAAATGAAATCATTAACAAGTACAATTTGTGTGTATAATTTTTTCGTTTGAAATATTTAGTATATATCATTTTATGTGGAATTCTCTTAAAGTTTGCAATATTTTTCAACAGTTTTGATGCCTCTGAATAATTATGAAAGTACCAAATTTTTAATGTGATGTCACAGAAGGAGCAAAAGTGCAAAATGATTTTACCGGATAAAAAAAATGTTCTCTTTTTCTAGGTAATTACATATATATAATATTTTTGAGAAATATTTGAAACAAAATTCCATGATTTGAAAGATGCACCCTCCTCCCTTTATTTCTGAATAAAATTAGGAATCTTTTCGACAATGATGCAATATTAATTTGTTAAAGTAATATATAAGAACAATTCTAAAGGTAATAAATAAATCAGTATAAGCAACTTTCTATGAAAATTTCCTTCATTGTTAATAATAATTTAGATAGTGTTCCTCTCAAATATTCCCCTGTGTAATCCCCCTGAGAAAAATAATTATTTTACTGTATATTTGTTGCATAGAATAATTTTCTTAGAATAAAAACTGTGTCGCATCATTGTTTTCATCAAAAGGAGGTAAAACTATTTAACTTGCCTTGTCTTGATAGAGCATAATTTTTTTCATGCATTAAAGACAGAATGTATTAAAAATGCCATGGAATTTATAAATTAAATTTTAAAAGTAGAAATTTTACATCTATTGTATATGATTTTGAATGCAATTAAATATTTTTTTGTCTGCAAAACAAATATATGTCTATCCATCATGCCGTTCTAAGAAAAGCATTGCATTCATTTGTTTATTTGGTCAATATAGAACAGGCACCACCAATGTTGACTGTATTCCATCGAAGTTGTGTGTAATAAATTGACTTCTGAGAATTTGTATTAAAAGCTGGATACTCCCATTAATACTTTTTTTTTCCTGTGTAATTACAGTATTTTTTAAGGAATGGTTTTCTGAATTTCATTTTCTTTCTACGCAATAATTTTATTTCAGTTAATAGTTTCATTTAAATTGAAGAACCGTATGATGGTAAAGTCTCCGAGAATGTATATTAAATTCCCAAAACGAATAATTTTATAGGAAAACAATAAAACGTCCTGATGCTCCCCAGCTGACTCAAACATATTCTAATTTTTCAAATAATTGGCAGAAAAGTAAATTGAGCGATTGAAGTTCTCTCTCTTTGATTAAGGAACATGACTGCTACTTTATGATTGGCGAGTTGCGAGTTCTAAATCTTTTAATTGCGCTAAAAGCGACCGTTCGAAATAATGAGAGTAATGCCCTTTAAATTTAACTTTTCCCTCAGTTCTCACATAGTATGAAGTTAGAAGCATCGTCCTCATTGAGTGTATTTTAAAATTTAAAAGTCTGTTAATTTTAACATTTTTTGTAGAACAACATAAATGAACATCAAAATGTAAGTAATTTTTATCTTTTATTTCAGAAAACATGAAAATTAGTGTGATTTAAATAAGAGAAATTAGTTTTGCTCATTAAATTTTGCTTAAGTTTGCATAAAATAAAAATATGTAATATTTTAACTCTAAAACTATTTTACTTTCTGAATTTTTGCTCTGTGTGTAAAAGCTATATTTAATTGATGCGAGATAAATGTTTCAGATTTTTGTCTATTAATGAAGAGTTGTTGCTATTAATATTTTAACTATGGTTAAATATAAAGAGAAAAAAAGGAAATCGATTAAGATATTTGAAATTGTCAAATTAACTAAATGGAACATTATGTTACATATTATATTCCTCACAAAGACTATTTTATCAATTACCATAAAATACGCCTAATATGTTGTAAAATATTATTTACAGCGAACTGTAGAGAATGAAAATTTTGGCGCAATTTCGACTTTCAAAGGATTTTATTCCGCTTCTCATTTAAAAGTGGTAAGCATTTATTTTTTAAACCGAGTAGAAATATGCGAGATATCGACATGTCTTACATTGCAAGATTTGATAAAAATGATTTCGTTGTTGTATATAACCACTGCTTCTGGATCTATCTGTTAGTAGAGACTCGCATATCAGATACTCTTTCTCTGTGATCGGTAAACTTTTGGAAAGAAAAGACAAATTGTAAGGAAAACAAGATAATTATGGTATCGATGAGCCATTTATACTAAGAGTCACGTACGCAAGCGCATTAAGGAAAGGGTAGTCTTCGGTAACAGCCACGATCAAGACTGTGGAATTACAGTTAACATTTTCTTTCATAATATTTAAATAAAGCTTTCACGAAAAGTAACATTTTCTCCATTCCTTCCTAAAAAACTAAGACCTTTCAGAGATATTTTTTTTTATTTCTGTGGCTCAGTAAAAGAACAAGTGTCAAAATATTATAATATTGGAATTACGATTCCAAGCGTCATTAATAAAATCTTCCTACCAATAATATAATTAGAACTTGATTCTGAAATTTCATGTACTAATACTAATAATTGAATTGACTTTTTAATTCTTCCTGTATATAAGTCATCTTAAGGAATTTGGTTTTGTCGCTACTGTTGGGGGGTGGGGGTATGTGCATGTGCATATCTTACTCATACTCGAGTGTGATCCCTAACTCGTGTACGCAAAAAAGCAAACGTTGCTGTAAATCACTAGACGAATGCCTTTCCATTGCTGAATTTCTACCAATAAATTACTTTTACTGCTTTAGAACTAATGGTAATATTTTCACTGATTCTCGATGCACTTTATCAAAGAACATTTTGATACATTAATCTTAAGCCAGTCAAATGTTTAAATTTAGATGCAAGTACATATATATAAATATATATATATGTATAAATGAAAATATACACGTTAATTTTTTTAGAACCATACAAATATGGACATATGTATACAATTAAAAACATCTAAAATATTCATAATTCTAGACACATTAAGTAAAAAAACCTGTTAAAGTTCGTAGATAAATTCAAATAAAACGTGACATCCTTTCTAAAATTCCAAGCTTATTCATTTGAAGATCATGATCGCGTTTGGATTTGAATCTTCAAGCATTTTTAACTAATATTTTCGTTTGTTGTGGCTTAACATCCTACAAAGAAGCTTACGTATCGCTTTTATTATATATGTATATATATATAATATGTAGTGGTAGACGAGTGGAAGATTTTACTTACTTATTTATTTATTCCATGTTGAGGCGATCTATTTCAAGCTGTTGAATGGAGGAGGCATATTTTGGTATTCCAATTTTATTTTCCTGTATAATAAGCAGCAGTAACGTTTCACGACGAGAAAGAATTTTCAGACTTGGTTATTTATATCAGGCATGTCAAACACTCGGGCCACATGCGGCCCGCGGAGTCATTTTACAAAACTTTAAACATTAATCTTTAAAGAGTTTTTTTTATTTTTTGGAACTTTATTTTAAAGAAAATCATATTTAACTATCAAAATAGCCCTTAAATGAAAATTATTTTTAATATTTTATTAGTTTTTTTTCATTTAATTTTACTATAATAAATGTTTTTAAATGTATTTATGAATATGTTTTGTTATAGATTAGACTAGGATTCATCGTGAGTACGACTTTTATTTCTCTTTGAAATGTCCAATCACCGAGAAACGAATAGCAGGACGTCAGAAGCAATTGAAGTTTTATTTTTCAAAATTTAAAAACGCCAAGAGGAGACCAAGACAAAGTGTAGTGTTTACTCAATCGTTTGTGAAGGAAAGTGGATTTTGGTTTTTATTCATATTAAACTAAAAAGTTATTTTAATAAAAACATAATCAAGAACAGAGTACGAAAAGATATCTGAAGATGAACACCTTAATTTTCAAGAAAAATGGGAACTGCAATAAAATATAAAAATATATTTTATTGTGCCTCACGCTGTAAAAACTGTAATTCAGTTGTTAAGGAATTTAACTTTAAGGCACTATGACAAAAATCAAAAAACAAACTATGACAAATTTGTTGTGAATCTTCATGAAAACGAGTTGTCAAAATAGAAATAATTCTTAAAAAATTTTTTTAAAATTATCACTAAATTTGTTGAATGCGAGTGAATACAAACTTTGCACTGTTCAGCTACTCGAGGGTTATAGTTATATATTATCTAGTTATTATTTATTAAAACTAGTTATATGTTATCCCTTTTTTAATCGCAAGCAGATCATTTACTGAACAAGATTAGTGATCACTGAACTAAAGCTGTGAAATTACCATATTTACTCGAATCTAAGCCGCACTTTTTACCAATGTTAATGCTACTTAAAATGGGGGCGGCTTAGAATCGAAGGGTAAGAAATATGTAGAATAGGATATTAAGAGCAATTACGGGTTCATGTATGTAATTAAAAGTTTGTAATAATGATAAAATTAACTAATTCTTCATTTCTTATTAGTTTTCATTTTAACTTTTAATTTCGTAAAATTTGATACTGATAAACCATTTTACACTATTTTTCATTTTTCACAAAACCTTTTTGAGAATTTGGAGTGTGGCCTAGAATCAAGTGCGGCTTGGATTCGGAAAAAACGGTGTTATGTCCAGTACACAAATAAAAAAAAAATTAAGTTTTTTTATTTGTGGCTGGACATAGTACCCTGAAATTAAGTTTAAGTCGAAATTCTGTAACCAGCAGAGATGATGAAATAGTAGAGATATATGGTCGAGTAGAGTCATATATTATGCATAATACGTATTTTTGATGCACTTAAAGAAGTTTTGAGATGGAGAAGTGTTCCTTGAAAAAGTTGACTTGTCCTGCAACTGATAGTTCACTTACCATGACCAGTATTACTAAAGGAGTTGCAAGATTAAAAGAAACACAAGTAAACAACATATTAATAATAATTTTAAACATTTTCATTGTCTTACTCCATAGCAAGTACTGTTCTTTGGCATGTACTTGGATACATTGGACATGTTTTAAAATAGTCAGTAAAATTGTAACTGTATTCGAGCATGTAGACTTTGGTATCGTCGATTTGCTTCATTTCTGGAAGATATAGAATGTGAATTGATCGGTCAACCATATTGTATGAAAGTTCAATGCATTTCATGTCATAAAGTGTTAAAACGATCTTTTAAATTGCTGGATGAAGTCATTATTTTTCTTGGGAAAAAAAATATGAATGCGCTGAATAAAAAGATGAACTTGTAATATGAACTAAGAGATCCTGGCTATCTCAGTTGATATTACAGGTCAATTTAACTTAAGCTTCAAGGCAAAAATCCTTTTGTTACAATGCTATTTGATTATATTAACACTTTCAAACAAAAATTATTACAAACAGAAAGAGAACTTGCCTCACTTTTAAAGCTTTCAAAATCTATTGATTAAATCACTAAAATTAATACTTACAGAATATTCTCACCAAAATGAATTGTTAAAAATGGAATTCGGTCGAATATTTCCTGATTTTAAAAATTTTGGAATTACAATTTCGTTTCTTAATATCACCTCCATTTGTCGATAGAGAAGTTGTTGATGAAAACTTACAATGGAATTAATTGAAATCTATTGTGATTCTTTGTTGAAGTAAAAATGTTTGAAATTTGAGACTCTCTAGATTTTTATACATATTCATCTGTAGATAGGTTTTTTAAAATGTTATTTTTCGTTACGCGTATAATGAATGGCTATGTTTAGAAGCATTTATTTATGAAAGATTTTTTTTCTTTAATGAAAAGTAACAAAAATTCATAGAGGTCAAGATTAAATGATCAAGATTTTCTTAAAAAAATTACATCAGCTCAACACGTTCTATTAAATTTTGATGACTTGCTTTTGAGGGGGGGAAAACGATGCCAAATATCTTCTAAAAGTATTATTAAATTGCATTTCGTATTATAACTTTTATTTTTGTTTTTTATAAGACATTATATAATACATTGAGTTTTACAAAAAATAATTTTAATCATTCTAAAAGTCCTGTTTTATTAATTTTTTGAGCATTGAAAACATGCGGCCCTCAACTTAATATAAAATAGCTCATGTGGCCCGTGATATCAAATGAGTTTGACATGCCTGATTTATATGAAGCGGCAACATCCGCTTGGAATCCGCGTGACTTCCGTGGCCGAAGACTATGGTGGAAAGATATTGTTCGATAGATTCTGATGTAATCTTACTTTTAAGAATGCTGCTGTTAATTTTGAAGAAGACACAGTTACGATTATCCCATCATGCAGGTAAGCTAGTTAATTATTTACACGCGAGTCCTGAAGATCAGGACCATTACAAATTTTAAATTTATTTAGAGAGATTAAAGGGATATATATAAACATTAATTCCCCAAGTTTTAATCATTTGTGTCGACGTTTCTTCACATTTAGAAAATCTATATTTAAATAACATTACCAATGGCGAAACGTACACCCCTGCAGCATAATGGGGGGGGGGGCAGGATTCTAGGTCGCCCAAAGCCGACTGGCATCACGCACATACCCTTTGTAAGATCTGGCTTGAGGTCCAAAAACTGACTCTGCAGGGTGTACCTAATATTCTCCGTTACGCCACTGAACATTGCTTTATAGTTTTTTTTACACCGTATTATGTCTCGAATAATTATCCTTTTAAATTTAAAATACTCAAATTATTTATCTGTTATTTTTGTCTTTCTTCACCTTATATCTTACAACAGGTTCAATTTACTTTTTACTTATTTTTTTTAGATTAGATTTTATAAATTTACCAATGACATATTTTAAGTTTCAAATGTAATCTAGTTTAATTAATCAAAATATTTAAGTATCCTGCTAAAAATATTAGTTACATCGCACAAACTTTTTTTAAAAAAAGCCAAGAAGCTTTTATTTTACAATTTTTTTTGACAATCTTTTCTATAAGTACCAATAAGATATGGTCACTTATTTCTACTAAAATTATTACCCCCCAACGTCGTTTCTAATCCAGTACATAAATAAGACTTGTCTAAGGATCTATGTTTTATTGCATTGATTCACTTATTTACTGCACTTTCTTACAAGTTTTATAAGAAATTCACAAACAAAGTCACAAGAAAATTTATTGTACAAAAGTATATGTTAAAAAAACTCTTCTAAACTCTGGCTGCACCGTTTGCCATATCAGTAGCATTTCTTTCTGAAGTTTTTTACGTATCATGGTCACATTAAACTTACGCATTTCTAGCTAGCCATAGAAAAATTGCAAGATGTACCTTCAGTTTTAACCAATAATGTATATTTACCACTGCAAATTAACGCATAATGAATTGATTAATTCGTTGTGTTATTAAATATACACAACACAGTGTTAAAAAATACACATTAAACGTGTGCTTGCGTACTTCTTTTCCTAGCACGTTTCCGCTCGAATTATGTTCATTGCTGATAGCCCTCCTGTAGCTTAAAAATGCGACTGTAATAAACAATCATGGATCAATTATTTAAAAAATATTTGTTTAAATTCGCTGTCCACAATGGATGGGAAAAAATATTCGATGACTTTACTTGCGGAATAAATAATACAATGAACAATGGGAACGTAAAGTCTGTACACAAAATGTAGAAGTAAATACATGAACAAGCGCTTGAGAGTGCGGCATCGGAGAAGGGACTTATTAATGCGGACAAAGTTTTTGATTGCATGTAATAAACCTTCATATTTGTTTCCTTTGAAGATAGGTAACTATACTTTTGAAACTGTAAAACAGTTCACTTACTTTTGAACTCTGATCTCATTTAGCAACCATCCGAAAATTGAAATAATAGAATTTGTTTGGCTAATAGAAGTTTTCATGGCCTCAGAAACTATTTCAAGTCTGTTTATTTCTATTAACACCAAGTTGAGCATATATAAAACTTTAATCAGGCCTATTGCTATGTATTGGAAGTGAATATTGGACCCTCAAAAAAAGTTGGAAGAAAAGTTGCTCGTATTTGAAAGAAAAATCTTAAGGAATATCTTTGAACCTATTACAGAGAACAATGAGTGGAGAATACTTTACAATCATGAAATTTACAGAAAATATGGCGGGGCTGACATTGTGAGAACTATATAGCATCACGTATTTGGTGGCTGGGTCATCTGTACAGATATAATGATGCGTTTCCTACAAAAAATTACCTTTTTCGAAAATTGAAGGGACCAGACGTAGAGGTCGACCACCTACACGATGATTAGGAAAAGGATCTCAAACTAATGGGAATCAACCGATGGAAGGACATCGTGACTGATAAGGAGGGGGATCGGCGAGTCAACCTTGAGTTGGACGAATCGAGTTTGAAGAATTATTTTTTCACTTACTTCTGTGTGTGATGGGAAAGTCTGCGGATCTAAGCGACTTTGATAGAGGGCAGATGGTAATGGCTCGAAGGCTCGGAACAAGTATTTCCGGAACTGCACGACTCGTGGGTTGTTCGCGATCTACAGTTGTTAGTACTTATGCAAAGTGGATGAATGACGGCGAAACTACCAGTAGACGACATGGTGTTGGACGTCCACACGCTATCAAAGAAAAAGGTCGTCGGAGACTGTTTCGCATGGTGAACTAAAACCGAAGCCAGACAGTGGCTCAGCTGACAGCCCAATATAATGCAGGGCCAAGTAGAATAGTATCAGAGCACACTGTTAGATATGGGGCTACGCAGCAAACATCCCACTCATGTGCCTTTGCTGACCAAGCGTCATCGCCAACTGCGCCTGCGCTGGGAACATCGCCACTGGTCCATGGATCAATGGGAGAGAGCTGCCTGGTCAGATGAATCATGGTTTGGCATTCATCACGCCAAAGGCCGTGTCAGGATGCACCGTCTTCCAGGCGAACAGTTGCTTCCTCAATGTACAGTAGTCCATGACAGTCCGGTGGTGGCGGTATTATGCTTTGGAGGCTGTTCTCTTGGGCGTCTCTAGGACCCGTGGTTGTTGTAGAGCAAACCATGAATGCTACAGGGTATCTGAACATCATTGCGGATCAGTTGCACGCTTACATGGCCTCTGTTTTTCCAGCTGGAAATAGAATGCTCCAACAGGGCAACACCCCATGTCACAAGGCTAAAATTGTGTTGTAGTAGTTCCAGGAACATGATGCTGAATTCCAGTTAATGTCCTGGCCACCTAACTCAATGGATCTCAATCCGATAGAACACATTTGGGATGTCATGGGATGGCAGCTCAGAGTTCAAAGACCACCAATTCGCAATATCTCGGATTTGCTTGACCTTTGCTTAAACATCTAGTACAATCTGTCTCCCCCCGGCCATCTACCAAGGACTTGTGGCATCCATGCCAAGGCGGTTTCAAGCTTTGTTGCGCGCCAAAGGTGGGCCAACTTGTTATTGACAGGTGGTCATAATGTTTTGGCTCATGAGTGTATATTACGTTCGTGATTAATGTAATGAAATAGTGATTATAGAAACCTATAGTTAGCGTAATATGTTTTGGCTGTAAAATATTAATAAATCTATCTGCTTAGAAAAGTAAAATTAATTCTAGTAATGTATTTTGATTGAATAGTTTTTAACCCAGGTTTACATGTATGATCAGCCTATTTTATTTTTATGGTTTTCTATATATTTATCATATTTGTAACCTTTTTTCTACGTATGGAACATGATTCCATGTATTTTTCCCAATCTATTTTTTAAAAACTATAATTTCCCGCCTTTTTTAAAATAGATTCATTATATCAAAACTTTTATTTTCCTACATTTAGTAAACATTATAACCTGAAATGGAATCTTAAAGTTGTGAAGTAAAGAGTAAGCACCAAATTAGATCCCTGGAACGAATTTTTGGAATGGGCTCTCAAATTAGAATAAAATTCTAAAAGTAGTGAGAAAATAAAGTCACATATAAGGTTTGAATGGGGTATTTTGAATCAATTAAGAAGAATGTCATCTCTCACTCGTTTTGGCATTATAATATCATTAATACATTAATATTAGTCCCATTAATAATATCAATGTACTAATGAATTTTTTTTTAGTTTTACACTAGTAAACAAAATTATTCTTTCTATACAGCACAACTTATGATATATATCTATGCCATTTAATATATGTAAGCTTTTGTAAAAATAGTATTGACTATTGCATTTCCTCTAAATCAAGAAAAAGACCAATTGCGTTAATGAAACATGCAAAATAATAGAATATATCATTGGCGCAAACATTTATTCGCATTAAAATATAAATAATACATGGTAAAAAATATCTGAAATGTTTTTAGGAAAGTAGTAAGAATTTTTGAAAATAAAGAATATCGATCAAGCGTTTGAAAGAAAGTACGATTATTTATTGAAAATGTACGGAAAAAAAATATGCCTTATTAATAATTTGAATTACATGTAGAAAGAGGTGAACCAAGACCTTCTCTCTCGAGAAATTTCACATAACATATGTAAATCAGAGAACCCGCCATGAATCCCTTCATGGGTCAATAAATGAGTACCAAGCTTGCTTGGGAACTTAACACTGGGGGTTTCGCGTTAGAACTGACATCTGCTCAGGTCCCAAGGTCACGTACACTGTAATGGGCACAGGTAGACCTCGACTCGCACGGGCTGTTGAGCCACTGGGGTAAGTAAAAAATACGACTATGTGCATAGTCCTCCAAAAGTTAAGGAAAAAGGTTTTTTTTTTTCGGAGTAAACTTTTCAAAAAAGAGTGAATTTAGTTAAATCATATTTATTTGGCCGACGTAATATTTAATGATTTAATTTGACAATTTATGTATTTAAAAATATTGTCCATTATTTGTATTATTAATTATTAAATTCTTTGTATTATTTAATTATAAATTATTAAATTCTTTGTATTATTTAATTATAATTATTAAATTAAAATTATTTATAAATATATTTTCTTTTTTATTAAAAGTTCAGTCGTTGAACGTGAAGATTCGTATCAAAACCAAAATGTTATTTACTTTATTCACCAGTTTTCTTTTAAAGATTAAATCTAACAATCTTAGTGATAGTAGTGTGACCAAAAATTATGCGGATTGCAATATATTAAAAATCCGTCTCCACAAGCATTCTCAAAGAAACTGTGAAGAAAATGCTCAACATGATATCAGCGTCATATTTTCGAGGAAAAAAATTGTAGAGAACTGTTAAGTGTAATTAAGAGTATAAGAAAAATTTAACACGAAAAAAAAATACTAGTGATACAATTCGAGTTTCTGTCACTAGGTGGTGTTGAAAGGACATTGATTGATACCTGGGACGGAAGTATCGCTTTTCTGAATTAACCCAAAAAAATCATTCACTTATCTCTTGTTAAATATAAGTTACAAGAATCACGTACGTAAATATAGAGTACATTATTTTCTTTTTAACTAAAACAACCTTCAAGGGTCTCGAATAAAATAGTTGGTGAAATTCTCTTTTGTTTAGGTATCTTTCCTTGTTAACCGTAACACTATCACAAAGCTATTCCTTAGCTGATACAAATATCGATTAAGGGTCTTGCTTCTAATTGAGGGTCAAAATTCGAATTTCTGCTTAACACATTTATATTCTTAAACTGAATATTAGCCTTCTTAACAGTTTGAGAAGTATTTACAATTTACAAAGCTAGAACTATAGTAATCTTTTAGAAATTGATTTCAGCAAAATATATCAATTTGTTGACACAAAGTAGTAGTCTTAAAGTTAAGTAATAATGCATTATCGTGCTGAAACTCGTATATTAAAAGAGTTACGAAATTAATATATTCGGAAGAGACAACAAAGAAAATTCAGTGACTACTCAAACCTCATTTTAATCATTTTGGGGGGTTACCGGTTTCATTATTTTAACTAGTGCTTCACTGTAAAGGATTTGTGCGACATATTTTAATATTTTTACTCAGTCTTTTTGATAAATTTGAAACCTGTGGTGATTACACATTAGAAAATGAGAAGTAAATTATTACATAATATTCTATATGGAACTAATGAAAGGATTAAAAAATATGTGCATATTTATACATCCGGTAAAGCGAAGTTGGTAATTGTAGCGGAGCTAATTTTCTTCACCAGGTGGCGAATAGTATAGGGAACCAGCTCAGAGAGATGGAATACTTTTTTTCATTGAAGATTCTAAAAAAAAAGCTATGTCATAGCGTTTGTATGCAAGTTTAAAAAATGTAACGACGCTAAATTACAGTTATAAACATTATATATTATTTGAGGACTCTTTTAGTGAGAGTATTATATATAAGCGTATACGAATATGTAACTAGGAAAAGATGATAAATATTGTAATGCGTGTTTCCGACGCTATAGGGTACTAATTCGGTAGTGGTTCCACTCTCCTACAAAAGATTCGTAATTTATCGTATTTTTTAGAAATCAAACATTATTTTAATTCCTGCGTATATAGATTAAGATTAAATCTCGATCTCCTTAAAAGGTTCTTGATTAATGCATTTGACAAAATACTGTTTCATTTGATACCTCCCACCCGTACAGACACATGAAAGTAAATATCGTGAATCCCTTAGCTACTAAAAGTTATGAAATATTGTCTTGTTTCTGTAATTGAGCTCGAAGTCTGAATTTTTTTTTTTTGCAACGTGACTTCTCTATTATTCCCAATTTTAGATTCCGTATCACTGCTCTTCAATTACGCCTTGGAAAGAAATCGAAACTTCCTCAACGGGGACCATATAAAAAAGAAGAGATTATGGAGATATAAATGCAAGTTTGTGTTACCAAACTTTTATTTTCAAAGTTTAAATTAAAACTTCTTATAAAAACAGGGTACTTAGGTTTATTCCTTTTCATTTACTTTATGAAAAACGAACTTTAAAAATTTCTTTCAATTTGAAACAGTTATAGGCATTTGGATAAAAATAGTTATTTAGAAGAGAATAATTTCAGAGGCAGAAACATTTTGTTAACAGAAATTAATGCTCATAGGTTTAAGTTTTGCTGCATCCTAAAAGCGAAACTGATACAACGAAATGGAACGCAATTTAATGTCCTTGAAATCATAAAACTTGTGTTTCAGTAACACTTCAATCCTGAATTTTGTTTTGACGTATCAATAACTTTATTTAAAATGTTAAACAGCAATATTTCAAAAAAACCTAAAGCCACACTTATATTTGATATTTATTTCACGGATTTTTTTTATTAACACGCGATCATTCGCGCGGGGTGCTGTGTACACCCCAGCAACAAAAGAAAGCCTCCTGGAATTTCAAAAAGAATGCGCAGAACCACGATTTTTTTAGTAGCTGCTCATTTTAGGTAATTGAATCTTCAGGCATGATGCAATCATTCTCGCTCGGACGATTGGAACGTAACGACCTTCAAAAAATTTATCTGGGGTACTGAGCGCGAGCAATTGAGTATGTTTACAGTCTGCTCTGCATGTTTGGAAAAGATTAAAAAAATTGTTTTTTAATTTCTACTATCCTTAACATTAATTACGAAGTAAGTTTACTACTGGTATAAACGTTTTACTCGTGGTTTACAAAAAATACGAAATTATGTATTTTAAAATGAAAATTTTGCAGGTTTATTTTAAAATAATGTCAGTCTAATTTGTATAAAATAAATTTAATATTTTTATTTGTATCATACAAAAAACATCTTGTATTTTACAAATGTGCATCATTTTGTACTTAATTTTTTTTTTCATATTTAAATAAACGTGTTAAAAGTTTGGGGTGTTCTGTACACCCCGCGAGTAACGACGGTAGAAAAATAGGCGCGAGTGACAGCGGGTTAACAAGAGCTGTCTTGTTTCAAACCTAAACGTTTAATTTAACTAAATGTACCCTCTGAGCATATATGTTAGCATCTTACCAATGCAGCAGAAGAAATCTGAGCAAATGATTTTCAGCTGCTCATTTTACTCAGTCTTAGATAAATGTAAGTTCTTTGATGATCGCACATACCAAAATGAATTATACGAAATTTTTTCTAAAATATTATACATGGGAATAAGCAAATGACCATAAAATATATTTGTTATGGTAAACGAAACTTGTTACTCATGTGGTTGTAATTTTAGCCGTCAGGAGGCGTACAGAATAGGGTTTAAATTCCGAGATGAAATACTCTTCGTGATTGACGGTTTTATGAAATGTTATATCATTGCGTTTGTCTGCGAAGTTCATAAGAGTAATGACGAACTATCTAGCTGCATGCTTTCCATAGAAGTAGGATAAAAAAAAGTGTTTTGAGTACTGCTCTAGATGATATATCACAGACAAAGCTATAATTTGTGTTAGTTTGTGAGGACTCTGTCAAGAATTTTCCAGATATCCTCTAAGTCTGGAATAAAATAGTTTACGAAAAGGGAAAAACATAGTTGTTGCTCTCTTGTTTGCCCCTTAACCATCTTGCTTCGTATGCTGAGATTTCCACAGATATGCATTTCTTCCTAATACGTAGCTGCGCAATCCGTGCCGTTCCTGTTTTTGTTCTCATTTATGTTTTTATGTTCAGATTTTTAGGATCTAAGACTGTATTTTAAAATGAAAACTTTTAAACAATTTTTTTTTGTATTTCTTAACTCTAAAATGTAGATTTAATGCGTAGATTTGAAATTCATAATAAAATCTCTACGCAGCGATAGGGTTAATATGCTTATGTGAAAAATCCTCAGATCTTCATGTGTCGTTTGGAATAAACTTCATGCCTGGACAACCCAAACTAACTCCTGCATAAGAACTATAACTTCAACTTCGGGGGACTTACTTAAAACACGTGGACGAACGGCAACTCTCTCCTGGTTGAAACTTGTAATAGTTCTTGTCTCTTCTCATGGTTTGGAGCATAGAATGATTTACTGAATCATTGGAATAAAATATATGACTGCACTTTTCATTGCTCCTGTCAAACTCAAAGAAGTATTCCAAGTCATGTTTAAAAGTCGGTAGGGTGTGAACTTTGCTTATCTTGTTATACGACGAGTATAAAAATGACAGCTTCAAAAATTAAATAAGAGAAAAATGAAAAAAATATACTACTACATAGTTAGGAATACGGTTTATTTAAAAGAAATTTTCTTCAAGCACTACATTTTGATAATCAACCGAAGTCTAATTGTGTATGTGTAAAGAAAGTTTATCTAAATATTTCTTTTGGTAAACAACAGAACAGAAGTCTACAAGTATGTTTCTTCAAATCTCAAAAAGTATAAGTAGTTTAAAAAACAAAAACAAAACATTTGAAATACTTTTTTAATAATATAAGGAATTCTTCAATATACTTACTCTTCAATACTTAACATTTTGTACTCTATGGATTCCAGTGCTTCAAGTTCTTAAGTTTAGTACTTTCAAGTTTGTAAAATAACTACTCAGAATTCTATTATGCTAAATTTATTATAATTGATTTGCACGTATAATTAAGTTTCAATAAATTAACATTTGATTTAGTACATTTTAGTATATTTATTTGTTTTGATATATTTATTTGATTTGGTATATTTTGGTCTATTGGTTTTTTAAATTGCGTTGATTTCCTTTGCCTACAATTATTTCAATTGGGGAAACTTTTCTTTATTTCATATAAAACTTTTTGATACTGTTTTTCTGTGTAAATCTTAATTTCATTTATTCTATTTGTTAAGGCAGTTACTTTCTATAAATCCTCCTAGTAACTCAAAAGAATGGCTAATGACCGCAACTAAATGATCAAAAATTCAAAACAGTCTACAGAACAAACTTAAAAATCCTAGTAATTCTATAACACCAAGTTTTAATGCTCCTATGGAAAACTATCAAAATTAGAAACCTAGACATTTTAAGCCAAATTAGTTTGCTTAAAGAAATTTTCTAACCAAACTGTTAGAGCATTTAATAGACTAAAAATACACTTTGAGATTAACTTGCCACCTAACCCATGAAGATTTTGCGAATGCCAGGGGAGTCAAAGTACCTATCATTGGAATCAAACTTGTCCATTCAAAATCTCAGCGGTATAAGTACCCCCTCAAATTCTTGTGAAACCAAATGTTGACCCTCCAAACAAAGATTCCCAAATTGGACAATTATTGGAAGTATCTGGATAAATTTAAAAACAAGTCCTTACCATGTATCCTTGATACTAATTCAACTATCTGCAATATACCTCATCATTTTGTAATTACAAACCTCTTAAAGAAAAATGCTCAAAGAATAATTGTAGAACAAACCCAAGGTTTAATTAACCATAGTAAGACATGTTCGTATTATTTAAAATAGCTGCTTTTTCTCAATTAATAACAATGTATGTAGTAGATCACACATTGCATTATCTTATACTTGGACTACCGGAACAGTCAAATATTAAATTTACTATTGACTGCAGTCACATCTAGAAATAAAGAAAAATGGAAATAAAATAAATACAAAAATGAACACAAAAACATTCTTTACATATAAACGAAAAAACAGGTAACTACTCATTCTCAGATCTCTGAGGATCAAAATGTTCTACCGCAGATTATCACAGAGGATAGGTGTGAGTTAAGATAAATATTTTTAAATGATGACTCAATTTTTTCTAAAGACAAGTATGATATAGGTCAATTAAGAGTTGAACCTCAAAGAATAGCTCTCAAATCTGACTTACCAGTTCATCTGGGTACTTATCGTACTTCTCTTATTGAGGAAAAAGAAAAATAAGGATCAAGTAGGAAAATTATTGCAAGCTGAATTAATTAAAGAAAGTAATAGTCCCTATTCAGCCCCAGTAACTTTTGCTTTCAAAAGTGATAAAGGAAAAATACCCCGATTTGTATAGATTTCAGAAAATTAAATGCCTTAACCATTATCTCTTATAAATATTAGCACGAGCAAAATTTTTTACACTTTGGACTTGCCTTCCGATTATTGGCATGTACCCATTCACTTAAAAGATACTGAGAAACTCGCTTTCTGCACTAACTGTGGCTTATATGAATGGTGCAGATTACCATTTGGAGTTTAGGTAGCCCCTACATTTTTCAATAGATTAATTTGAACAATATTAACTAAGTAGAAAATTGATTTTGCTTGCTTTTATTTAGATAGTATCATAGTGTTTTCTTCATCAGAGAAAGAACATTGGAATCATTTTAAGACAATTTTTGACATTTTTAAACGGAAAACTTTAAATTGAATTTATCCAAATGTTCAACTCAACTAAAATTAGATTTCTGGGTTGTGAAACTAAACTGAAGAGGGTAGAGTTCCTCTAAACAATACTAAAACTGACATTATCAAAAAAAAATCGAAACCTCTAAATAATGTAAAAGAACTTCAAAGGTTCTTGGGTACATTAAATGTGTATCATATGTTTATTCCTGAATATGCTGAACTTAGATATATCCTTGAAATAAGTTGTTAAAAAATAGATATGAAATTTAATTGGACTGATGAATGTCACAAAAGGCATTTGAAAAATTAAAAGAAAGTTTAATAACAAAACCTTTTTACACTTGTTTTTTATGATCCTGATTTAACTTGTCCTTTTTTGTTTTGATGCATCATAAAAATGTGTTGGAGTTGTGTTAAAACAACCTGATGCTTCAATGTGTTACACTCTATTGCTTATGATTCTAGAACCTTAAGAGTCTATGAAAATAATAATGCTATAACTAAGTAAGAATGCTTTGCAATAATAGATGCTTAAGATAAACTTTATTATTACCCCCCCCCCATGGCCAAAAATTAAGCTTATACATTGACCATGCATCTCTTGTTTGGCTGAAAAATATTAAAAAATTAAGAGGTCGATTGTTCTGCTGGTCATTAAAGCTAGGTATATATGACTATGAAATTAAATATTTAAAGGGTTCTAGTAACATTGAAGCAGATATTTGTTATCCAGGTATACGGTTGCTCATCACCTTCAGTATTCAAGTAATTTGCTTGACTTAAAATTCATCAATAGAATGACAATCTATGCAGACCTAAATATAATGAGGTCAAAGATGTAATAGTAAATAAAAAAATTTACTTAAAATAATAATTCCATTTTCCTTCAGATTAAAACTCAGATCAAGTTTGGGTAACCTCTGGTTTACTCGCCTATCGAACCCTCTTGTCTACCTGTCCCGGCCAGCTAGAGGTGTGGGAGAATATAGAATAATCCACAGACATTATATCAATTAAGTAATTTATTTGTACTTATTATCGACCAGATCAATACAATTCTAATTAAGATTATATGAACTATATGCACGGTGGATTGCAGGGTGGATATTCTAATACTGGGATAATATTACAGACCTCAACCTCAGATCTAAGACTGCTGCGGTTAAATGCGCTCCAGTGCCACAACTACGTCACACACCTAATAGCAGCTTTTATTTGGTTAAGAACGCAGTACCTATAACACCTTTAAATGGATCTACGCAACTTACAGGCATATCTTTGGCTTCATTCGTGTCGTTGTCAACAACAGCAACAGCGTGAGTCGGCAGATAACTGCTTCCGTCCTTTCCTTCACTTTGCTTCAATTAACTTAACCTCTTACCACTTCACTAACTTTCCAACTCGCGAAAATCGGGTTATACTTTCTGACAGCCGTTGCACCGCGATATTTTATATTTTATAACTTATATATATATGTATAGATTATTGATATCTAAGTCCTGCATTAAATTCGTGATTGTGCGGAAAATATACTTATACCTGTAACTGTCGCCTGTCGATAAAAAGGGCAAAACTCATCTGGTTAACACGTTTCTAAATTGAAGAAGTATGAATGATGTTACTCTTTAACAAAAACCAGTGGATTTCCGCAAAACCAATTTCAGTGGATCTCTACTCCGTAAATTGAACATACAGCCAAATTTCGGTCTCTAAATCTAACAGAAAAACAAAAATTTCTCATCGATGTCCCGTAATCCGTTGAGAGCCGTTTTCCAAATGCCGCTCTTAGCGGATTTCAGTCAACAAGAAAATCAAACCATTTCACATTATTATAGTTCTTGTAGCTCAGAAAAGGTATTTTGTCAATAACGTCCCAGTAGTCTGCAACCCCAGGGCTTGATTTATACAAATTTATTCTTAGTGGATCCTATATTCATAAAAGCATCTTGTAACAAATTTCAAGTATATGGGTCTAACAATTAAAACAAGGAATTTTTCTGTAACTCCTCTTGACCCTCGCAAACATCTTTGGGGTCAATTTTCCATTCTCTTTGTTGAAGACTCTATTCCATGAAAGAACACTGGCTACCAATTTTCAAGCAGATGATCTAAATGGTTAAAAATGAAATGTTATCAATTACACCTCATAATCTCCCGAAATCAAACAGTAGTTGATATTATAAAACCCATTTGTAGCAGTTTACTCTACTTTACGAAAGTCTGCTTATCAAGTGGGCGGCTATTACATACAATAGTTTAAAAATGGGGATAATTACGTATAACCTGCATGCCGGGCCCCAGGAACGCCGCCGGGTCTGTTTACCAAAAACCATTTTGTAGAGTGCACTCTGAAAGTCTGTAGCAAATTTGAAGTTATTGCGTCCAATTAATTAAAAATGCAAAAGTGTCAATAACATGAACCCCGCAACTTTACTAGGGGTCAATTTCACAAATACACATTTGCAATTTTGTTCCTCCTATGAAATCTGCTAACCAAATTCAAGATTGTGACCTAATAGTTTAAAAAGAAATAATTATTTATATCTGCCCCCGCAACACCCTTGGGGATGTTTCTCAAACCGTTTGTAGCGGTCTTTACTCACCTTTGAAAAGCTGTTCCTACCAATTTTCAAGCAGGTAAGTCAAATGGTTAAAAATGAAAATATTCTCTTGCATACTTAATCCCCGCAACGCCACTTAAGTCTGTTTCACAAACGTTCTTATAACGCTGATCTCTACTCTGTAAAGAGAAGAAAGTATTTATCAAATATAAAATATTGCGATCTAATATTTGATTTAAATGAAATATTCTTCTATAACGCCCTTAAGTCTAACCACTTGAGATAATTTCACAATTCATCTTGTGATCTCTACCTATAGGAGGAATAACTCTTACTAGTTCATTCATACGTCTAACACTTTAAAGTGGAATTTATAACGCGCTAAGCCCCGCAACCGCCAGGTCAGTACCAACACCCATTTGTAGCAGATATTTTTCGTTAAAAACACCTACCAATTTTCAGAAACGATGGTGAAATAATTTAAAACAGATATATTTATCTGTACCGCCCGCCAGAAATCCCCGCAACGCCACCCAGAAGTCTGTTTTCACAAAACCCGTTTTAACTGATCATTGTACGAAAGAATCTGTTATATATCGGTGAACGGTGCTGGCTGGTCGTATCGTCGTTTTCAAGTGGTTTTGAACAATCATTGCTGCCAGCGTTTCAATTTCAGATATTCGTTCTTAGCTGATGTCACCTCTATTAAAGAACGCAACTCTACCAATTTCAAATCTGTGCGGTTGGAGAAATAATTTCCAAAGAATATCTGATTAGTCAGTCAGTGATCACTTTTCTCCTTTATATATATAAGTACCTCATTCCTTATCCCATTTGATTTTCTTGATAAAGAGATTGGTTAATAAATATTTTGTTTTTAAATAGAAAAGATCTTGTTACGGTATTGGAGTAGTAAATTTTACATTTTCCGTGTTCAATGACATCAGTATCAAAGTTCAGAAACGCTTAAACAGTCACTATCAACGTAATTTTAAATAAATTCGTTTGATGTTACTTTTACTGGCTCTTGTTCAAATTTTAAGTCCGTCATAATATTTCTCTTGTTTATTTAAAAGTGTAGTCTCTTTTGCATGGCAATGTAACAGTGCTTTATTGAAATGTTTCACTACAAATAACGCTTTTCTGATGGAGTGGTAATAAACAAATCTGTTGATTCACAGTTCAGTTTTGTAAAACGATCTCTTATTTTGTTGAAAACTTTGCTGAAAAATATTATTGTCATCTTTGATATTGAAATCTAGCTCTCGAAAAGTTTGGAGATAAAAGCTAGAAACATTTATTCAGTCAGCGAAAATTTTGTTTTGGCTGCAAGCAACATTTTATCACGTTATTTTATTTAGCTTTGGTAAACATTTATATTGACTGGTACATACCGTGGTGATTTTCTGTTAAAAACTGTTGTAACAAGATATAAATAATGGCATGGCAATGGTACGCGCATTTCCATGTTGTATTTCTGTAATACCTTTAATAAACTTTTGTAAAAATACTAAAAATTAT